>JANIJG010001636.1:0-39953 GCA_024611175.1 Megaceryle torquata | reverse complement strand
GCCCGCGCGCGCGGGGCGGGGCAGGGCGGGGCCGGGCCGGGGCGGGGCAGCGCGGGGGCGCGCGCGGGCGCGGCGGCGAGCGAAGCCGGAGCCGGAGTCGGGCAGAGCCGCGCCGAGCGGAGGCAACGCAGCCCTAGAGCCGGCTCGGCCCCGGCCGAGCCCAGCCGCCGCCGCGATGCTGGACCCGTCGTCCAGCGAGGAGGAGTCGGAGGAGCTGGTGGAGGAGGAGAGCGGGAAGGAGCCGCTGGCGCCCGCCGCGGCGCGGCTCTCACCCAGCCGCCCCGGCGAGGGCCCGGGCGGCGGCAGCGGCGGCGGTGCCGGCGGTGGCGGCGGCAGCGCGGGGCTGCAGCCAGGCGGGCGCGGCGGCGGCGCGGCGCGGCCCGCCAGCCCCAGCCCCTCGGTGGCCAGTGAGAAGGAGAAGGACGAGCTGGAGCGGCTGCAGCGGGAGGAGGAGGAGAGGAAGAGGAAGCTGCAGCTCTACGTCTTCGTCATGCGCTGCATCGCCTATCCCTTCAATGCCAAGCAGCCCACCGATATGGCCCGCCGGCAGCAGAAGGTACCTCCGCGCAGCCGGCCCGGCACGGCACGGCCCTGCCCTGCCTGTACAGGCAGGCCTGACCGAACCCCCATCGCCTACCCCCGGGAGCAACCTGCCTGCTTGCCCACAGCCCACTCCCTTGACTGCCCTTGTGCCCCCTGCTCACCCGCACTCGTGCGTGTTCCCCTGAATACCCTCCTGCTCGCCTCCCTGCCAGCCCCTCTCCTTCCATCCCCCTCCCCAGTAGCTCCTTGTAAGCACTCCTCAGGCCCGCAGCTGCCGGGGCACCGCAAGGGCAATCCCAGTGCAGGGCTCCTTGAGCCTGCACGGGTGGGGTTTGCTGGCAGCAGCCCCGTCCCGGGGTGTAGGGAAGCCCCCTGTCCCCTTACCTCCCCTCTGTCCTCCTTGCTGTGGTCTCCTGCACGGAGCTGAAGCGCTGACATATGGCATTGTTCCTAGTTACGCAACACCAGGATTTGGGAAGTTTGGGCTGTTGGCCATCTAAAGGTTGTCAAAAGGAGACAGGGGGTTATGTTGTTGGAAAACACTTAGCATGTGTCCTTGCCTGCTGCAGAGGGACTCTGCAACTTCATGCTTACTGCAAAGTTTGCTTAACTGGGAGTGCAAGCACTGACTTGGGGAGTTACTGAGTCGCATTTCAACTTCTTGCAAGTGTTTATGTGTGGTGAGCTCCCCAGCGCTGGCTTCCTGGCAAAATGTGGCAGCAGAGCTTTGTGATGAAGTTGCTGCCACGATCCTGACTCTTCCTCCCCAAGTGCTTCACCGTGGCAGGGCCGTGTGATGCTCCAGGCAGAGCTGGGCAGGAGCATCTCATCTCGGCTTCCCATTCCGAGGAGCTGTCTTGGAGCTCAAGTCTCTGCTGAGGAATAAGCTCATGGGCTAGGGCAGAAATTAAGTTTCTCTGGGTTGGGGACACAGGCACCTTTCAGTCAAATGCAGCCAACTTTTTCCCTGTGACAGCCAGTTAGGTCTGTAATGGGATATAGCTTTCTGGAACAGCTGGCTGATGTTTTTTTTTTTTTCCTCTGTTTTTAGTTGAGTTTCTTAGACTGCAGTTTTAGCCTTGATACTGTTCTGTGTTCACAAATGACCTTTACAGATCAGACAGGCTCCTGGATGTATTGATGCAAACGACATTCAGTTCTGCTACACCACAGGACTATTATTAGTCATTGCAACATACGGAGGTAGGAAAGTGTATCTGTACTGCGTGTAGTTTAAAGGCAATGTAGGACAGTCTGGTGTTGCTGGAAGGTTGAATGATCAGCTTTTGTTTGCTGAGCAAAGTGCAAAGCTGAAAATATAGCTAGGTTTGGAGGGGTTTTTGTTTGTTTGTTTGTTTTTGTCTACTACCCTTTTCATTAGACTGTGGGTTTTCAGAGTTGTCTTGGCATTTGTTTTCTGTGCAACTTCTCACTAGAAAAAGATGAGGGATTTTAAGTAATTGTTAGTTTTGCAGAAATTCAAACAAACAAGGCCTGCAACTGTTTCTCCCATAAAAGTGAAATGAGACTGAAAAGGAGTTTTTCCAAAGGAGCAGGCAGTATCTTAGCAGACCCGGGGAAGAGTGACTGGGAGGAAGGGTGATTCGTAGTCCCTGAAATCAAAATACTGCACTGTGAAGGGACAGAAGGGAGGGAAATAAAAAAGGGGGAAATAAAGTGCAGGTGAAATAAACGAAGAGTAACAATAAACTGGCAGCAATAGTCAAGGGACTGAGGAAGTTATAAAGGATCTTGGGAGGAAATAACGCATTCTCTGTGAAATTGAGAATGTAGGGAAATGCATCTGACTTATTTATACAAATAAATAAAACAGGTGTGTCTCGGGGGCTTGCAGTCTCCCCTCAAACCTAGCAATGGGAGGGGATTGGGAAAGCTAAATTTAACTTGACAACACATGTCAAATGAAATTCACCCTTTTAAAGGAGAATTCATTCTGTGTTTTTGTCTTCTGTGTATCCCTGTGTTCAGTTGTCATGCAGGTTTCTGGAAGTAAATCTTTACCCTTTCTCCTTAGCCAATACTTCTGTTAGTCAATTAAAGGACTTCTAAAGCCTGGAGTTTGTTGCTGGACTCCATCTGCTACTCTGCTTTCCCCGTGCAGCCCTCTGGGAAAGCCCACCCTTCCTTCTCTGGCTCAAAGGGGACCAAAGGGTGAAGGTGTAGGACATGTTCTTTCTTGGGCACCAGCTTCTTGTCATGGTGGCTCTTCCAGGTTGAACGGTCTGTGTGAGGACTCTGTATTGGTGGGCCTTTGGTAATGATGGTAATATCAGATGCTCCGAGACTCATCAGAGTGGAACAAATGCATTTTGCTCCTCAGGGGAAGGGTGGGAGAAAACCAGGTTTGGGGCCTGCTCTGATGGGAGCTGTTGCTTCAGTTTCTTCATCAGCAGAGGGACAATAAACACACTTGTAGAGGGGTTTTGGCAGAGCTGTGCAGCAGTGAGCGCTGGTGATCTGTCCCCAGCTTCACTCAGTAGGTCCTGCCTGGCACTGGGTGGAGGAGGTCTGGCTTCACCTGTCTCACAGCTCTCCCCTGTAGCACAGGAGATGCTGTCACCTCTGAGCACAGCTCAAGCAGGGTGACCAAGGCTTTTTGGACAAGGCTGTCGCCCTGCACAGCAGCTGTCTGGTACAACCCAGGATCTCTGGTTTACCTGATAGGAGGCAGCCCATCTGCATAGGAGTTCCACAGGGCCTGAGGTGGGCTGCATTGCCTGCAGCCCCCACCAAACTCCCAGAGCCTGGGCCACTTCTGTAGCTTCATCTTCTTTGCAATTTGCTCAGAAAAGAAAGCCATTGATTTTTGTTGCAGTCACAGCACTGAAGTTCTTGCCTGGACTGAAAATCCCCGCGATACCTCCCCGAGGGTGTGTAATCCTCCCTCCTTGATCCTGCAGCACTGCTGGATCAGAGCTGGCTGGTACCCTGGACCCCAGGGGACCGCACATTTCAGCGGTGTAATGCACAGGCACCGCGGGTACTGGTTATGTAGCAGCACGCCTGTGTGTAGTGCTCGGGAGCTGCAAAATGCAGTCTGGTGTTTCACAGTGCTCATGAACCACCTTGGAATAAAGGGAAGTATGTATACTTAAGGTACTGCTGCAACAGAAAGATAATTATGTGCAGTTTGATAAATTCTAACGTATACGGGAGCGAAGAGAGCAGTGGAAATGTGTGAATGGATGGCATAGCCGGGTATACACTGCACGTGGGCATGACAGCGTTGCTTATTTACACCAGTAGTAAACTCTGTTTCAGATTTCAAGATTAATTCAAGCAAATGCCACTCAGAGGTGCTATTTTTCTGATCCTGACACCCCAGAAATTCAGACACAGAGTAAAAATAATTTTTTTTAGACCAGTGTGTTCAAGCCTACACTTCTGCTTCAGGTTTATCTTGATGTTTACGTGGTAAGGCTTCACACATCTGTGATGTGTACCTATAAGTTCTTTTATTCACATCTCACTAACATCGTTTCCTATGGGGGGTGGGGGAGAAGGCTTATTAGATAGGTGCCTGTGCTGTCTTAACTTCCTGCTTGGATTTCTTTTTTAAGCCACCACTGAATTCCAGGCACGTTTGACAGGCAGTGGTCTGTAAGATACTTGTCCCTTGTAAGCTTGATGAAAATAGGGACATCTGTATTTATCCCTTACCCCAGGTGGGAGGGGTGACAGTGTATGGGCAGTCCTTTCTAGACACTGGGGAAGCTGAGCAAGAGACCTACTGAACATCTGGCCTGGGAGGAAAAGCCCCCATCAGAGCTTACACCTTGGTGGACACAGAAGGCTCCATCCTTGTGATGCACCTTAGGAGGAAAGAGGCTTTGCCAGCTCTGTTGCTGTCAGAACAACATGTTTTAGTACTACAGATGGCACTTAGCTTGGTAATTGCTTGCCCAGGATGTATTTAGCCTTTTCTCTAGCTCATGCTGACTCATTGGAAGTAGAGTTGAGATGACCAGCCATACTTTGTAACTCTGCCCACTTGATCTCAACAGTCTGAAGCCTTTGGGAGGAGAGCTCAGTTGGCAGCCTGGGGAAGTCAGGCAGCGTGTATGTCTCTGTAGTGATACAGACCAAGCAACCTTAGAGGTCAGTTATACCTCTTGCTGACTACCTCCAAAGCACAGCAGCCAAAAGGTACAGCACAGTCCAGGAATTGATGTTTGCTCATTCAAAATAGCATAACCTGGGAGATCTTCTCCTGAAGCATCTTGAAAACACTTGTTGGGAAAGGGGCAGCAGGAAGAACTCATTAGGAGATAAAACTTGGAGAGTGTGATAGGTCAGGCACCACTGCAGTCATGATTGCCATCATGTGGTTGCCATCACCTGTTTTTCTCCCAGTAGAATGAGGGACCAGGCAGGTGGCATGTAGGAGAGTAAATCAGTTCCCAGTGGGATAAATGCAAGGTGAAAAAAGTTCCAACTTAGTTGCAGGTTACTGGAGCTACTCCTGGGAGAAGCAGCTTGTGATTTGGGTCCTTGTGTAAGCCTGTGGGATGACATTGGGTGCATTAGCAAAATGCTCAGGCAAATTCAGCAAAATGCTTAAGCTTGTGATTTGCTGAATAGTGATTAAGTGCAATGCTTAGTGCAGAACAGGTGTGAGTGGTCAGAAACTCTGTTAAATTGGTTATGATGAATCTTATAGTAAATTTCTGCCACTTTGGCATGCATGTGGATGCTACAACAGTTAGGAACATAGTAAAGCTAGTGCAGCCTTCCAAATAATCACATACTTCTTCCCTGTCATGGGTTGGGTTGTTACTCTCACAACATATTTACACAAGTTCTCTCTTAAAACCACTAAAACATTGCTCTTCTGGGACAGACCATGACTCAGGTAGTGTTGGGACTTGTTTTAGCATCTTTCTGCTGGAGGAACTGAGATTTTTATAGTAAGATTCTGCACTGCTGGCCCCAGGGAACCCTTGCAGGTGTGGTTTCCTTGGCTCTACAGGAGAGGTGAATATGATGCTCTGCGTTTCTGTCTGTTCCTCAGTTGCTCTCTGCTGCTGTTTTGAGGAGATGTAAGGTCCAGGCAGGTCTCAGGTGTGAGCTGGACCCCATGCACAGTTCTGTAGTTGCAGAAAAGCTTGCAAGGTAATTTTTAGTGCTATGTCCATAAAAACCTGGAGGAGCAGTTAGGGGCTGCCTTTGCCACTTGGCTGGCTCAGTGTGAGAATAGGCCACTGCCATTTCCAGCAAATGAGACCTACATTTGTGGCTGGGCTCTAAGCTAGTGCTGTCCCTGGGTCAGCAACATGCTATCCCCAAGGTGAAGATGAGCCTTCCCATGTTTCACTGCTCCTTGGAGAGCATTGTTGTGGGGAAGTAGGTCTGGAACATCTGAGATGCAATGTTCCTTAGCAGTGTGAAGCACAGAATGTGATCATTGTGCTCAAATTATCTGGAATCTGCAGAATAGTTACTTTCAGTTGAAACATTTATTTATCTTAATTCAATTCTAGCAGATACTAAATATTTGTGAGACTATTTAAATACTTGCAGTTTATTTGATTGGGAAGCAGGTAGTTAAATAAGCTGTGAGCTTGGTCTTTGAGCACTGTAAAACTTTGCAGTTCCTGATCTGTAGTCGGGCGATTCATTTGTTGTACTTGGCACCTCTCAGGCCAGAGATGTTGTGAGCTAAGAGTGAAGACTCATCAGATCATGTAGCTCCATCCCCTCCTAAAGCCCATCATTTCCAAAAGGTATTATTTATGGCCTTACTTTGCATGGTCTAGACACTCTTCCTGAAGCACTTTCCCTTTTGCAGAACTTGTAATTCCTTCTGCTGAATGGTGAGTTGCTTGTTCTCAGTTCACCTGAGCGGGAAGCAGTCAGCAAGTCATTTTCCTATGTATGTTTTTGTCAGTGGGACAAGTATTTACTTTGATTAGTGTGGTTTAGCAGTAGGAACCCAACCATCACAACACTGTTACTAGCAGTGTATGTATACAAACCCCTTAAGGCTACTGCTGATGCTTTAGTATGGGGGGTACAAGGTAAACATTCTATTTCTATTTAATTAGTTAAATCTGATTAATATCTTCAGACCAATAGATACAGTATAATCAATAAGTTCTTGCTTGGTTGCAGTGCCAGGGTTTTACCCACAAAGTGATCTCTAGGAACCGTGTATATTTTAGTATATATTTAAAAATAATTAAAACAATAGAATTCCCCTAAAACAGCAGAGAAGGGAACCTTCCCTGGTGGTGAGCAGGTCCCTCTTTGTTTGTCATCCAGGAGAATGAGTGGCTCCTCAGATGAGGAGTTTGATGGGTAGCCCCTCAAAGGTCATCCATTCCTGGAAACAGAGCAGGGTAAGGTGCAAGAGAAGGTGATACCTTGCTCCCCAGCGCTTGGAGAATGTGGTGCAGACATGGGAGGACAAACAGAGTTCACCTCCTTGCCTTGGCCACTCCACCCAGCAGGCACCACTGGCCCCCAGTGAGTCAGAATTGGGCCACCCTTCTCATACGGCATGCTTTAAGGTCCAGCAACAAGGTCTCACTATGCCCTCATGAGAGTGGGAGATGCAAGACACAATCCTAACCTGGCGCTTGCTTTGGAAGAAGTTATTTGTGGGTACAGGATACTCGGGATGCTTTGACTGGGTTCTCTTCTGGATTAGGTGGGCATTGTTCTTAAAACCAGATGTAAGTACAGTCACTGTTTGATGTGAATGTGTGAAATGTTTGTTTAAAAAGGTGTTTTTAGTGATAATATTTGGTGTGGTTTGTCTGTGATTCAGACTGACAAAGTCAGATGTTTTCTAGAATTTAAACACTAGAGTCAAAATGTCATGCAAATGTTTATTCAGCTTGGTGTAAGCGATGCTGTGCTTGTAGTTGTAGTTCAAAATCTCTCTACCTCCCAGGAAGGTTGGGAGCTTGGACTTTTAGTAGCATGAGGTATATAATGACCCTTGTGAGGGGACATTAGTCCAGGCCACAAGCCTGGAGGGGTTGGAAAACTGTCCTGATGTACAACTTGACTTGACCCGTGTTCTTTAAGATAGTCATGTGACCATGACAACTCAAGTGCTGAGTGTCTGCCTATACCTAAATGCTCGTGTTTGATATAGAAACCTAATGAAATCTACATACAGTCATGTTTTTTCCTTGCCCAAAGGGTGGGTTTTTTTAATTATGGTGCTGAGTTTATCTTTGAGAACTGGAGAGGTGCAGATCTTAAAGGAACTCCACTGACATTGGTAGGACTTTGGGCTGCTGCCACAATACATTTGTACGAATACCTGGCAAATAGGGGTGACGGCTAATGGTCCAGCAGTGGCCTTTTTTGATCTTGTGTGCTAAATTAGGGTGATGTTTACCCAAGGGCAGGGCACTTTGTCTTCAGAATATGACAAGACAGTCTTCAGGTCTAGCTTGGTCTGTAGACCCCCTCATTTCCACCTCTTGCTCCCTTTTTAGGTGAGATTTAGATCCATACTTGATTTAGGATGAGTACCAGGCATGAACTGGATCTGATCCTGTACAAACATGAAGCAGAGTGCCTCAATCCCTCTAAACCCATTGCCTGCTGTTTGCCTTCAGCCAGGGGAAGGATCTTTCTTGAGGGGGAAGCTCAAACTTTCTGGAAGTGGAAATGAAGCACTTGCTTTGGGTGTTTTCATTACCTGATGTACTTCTCCAGGAGAAAGAATCCCTGCACCCAGAGCAGCTGCAGCACTGATGTGCACAGGTTTGGCTCAGTCCCTTGGAGCAGAGTTCAAAGGGGGTGGCTTAATTCCCAATTGCCTGTCTGGCACAGGGGATGAAAGTAATAAGGAGGAAAGGCTGTTTTCCAGGCTCATGCAGTGAGGAACTGCTGATAGAAGCAGCTATTTGTTAAGAATGTCTTATTGAAACAGTCTCACATGTTGTCTTGTGAAGAGCATCAGCGGTGTCTGCTCTAGCATCTGAATTAGATTGTAAGCACCTGCTGAGCTGGAGAGGATGGTGCTGGGAGTTTGCACATCCTGTAAGTTTGTAGTAACACTATGATGTCTATTAGTTGCAATTCGTGCTTGCAGTCAATGAGTTGCGCAGGGCACGCTGACTCCTGCAAGAAGTGATTCTCCCTTCCCTGAGGAATTTATCGTGTTACCAGTCCAGGTGATGTGAAGTTGGCATTCCCCTGAGATGCAGAAGGCTTTGTGTTGGGGTGCAGGATTTTACTGGCTGTGGCCACATATTGGGGTGCTGAAGATAGTAAAATCCTGCACCCCAACACACAGCCTTCACCTCCACATCACAGGGGAGCAGCCCCTTACTTTCTTTGGAGCTGCTTTGAGAGGGGCATCAATTTGCCTGTCAGGAGGGATGGCAGGTTGCATGCACGAGGGTCATTCTGGAGCCTGGTGAGTCACAGCTGATGTACAGTCTCCATCTGGGAACAGGAGAGGACAAACTGCCTGGCTGGTGGCACCCTGGTGAGATGAAAGGACTTGGGTTCAATATCTGTCTGTCAGAGGGAACATAAACCCTCCTAGATACAGCACCATGCTCACTGGAGTGAGGTGTGATGTTAGTTCAACAAGGTGGCAGATTTTTGGTCAAACTTTTTTTTTTTCCCCTTATATAAAGAATAAATCTTTCTGTACATGACCTCACTGTCCCTTCTACCACCCTCTCATTTCTAGCTGGTGCTTTGCTTGGAAACAAACTTTTATGCCAATGAGAAATTTGTGGGAGTCCTGTCCATCCAGTTGGCCAAGTAAACCAACGTACTGCAAAGGCACTTTGGGAGGAGGTTTCTGGGCTTGCTCTGGCTGACCTTGGCAATGTGGATGATGCAGGTGGCGGTGGAAGGGAGAAGCTCCTCCATGAGCTGCCAGCCAGATGCAGCCCATGTGCCATTCACTGTTCCCCTTGGCTGTCCCTGTCTGTTGGGTGGGGGCAGGCAAGGAGAGGCAGTTTGGGTGTCGTGTTTTAGGCACAGAAAATGTTGAATGATTTGGGAGCAATTAGGTTAGGCTCTTCAGTAGTTCTGTTGGGACTGCTGCTGATGCTGACAGAGGGTAACTTTTGCAGGAAGGGGGGTTTACTTTCCCTCGTGTGCTACAGGAAGGATCAGCTGCTCTCCCACCTCAGCAGAAGAAGATTTAGGAAGCTGGAAAGTGATGCAGGCATCACTCAATCAGAACATCAAGCAAAAGACAAATTTCCTTTAAATGACAAATATCCTTTCCTGATTCAGCAAGAGAGAACAAGTGCTTTGTGTATTGCATGCACCAAGTTTGCTTTTATTGCCTACACCCTTAGATTTCCTCTCCCTCCTAGCAAATTGCTCCCACCCTTCTTGCAAACAGAGATGACAGACTCATTGCTGTCTCGGAAGGAGATAATGGGGTGACGCAGCAGGAGCCAGCTGCTTTGCTACCTGCATGGTGACAATGCAAGGATGAAGGAAGGACACAGACAGCACTTCTTCAGCCACAGGCGAGGCTGCGTGACCCACCAGCAGTGCGTGCTGCAAAAACCAGTGCCGTGCCTCCCACCTCCAGCACCGCAGACCACCCTCTGCCAGCGAGACCTCTAGGCAGAAGCCATCTGCTGCTGTTATCTGGGGACGTGCAGCTGTCTGAGCTACACGGGGTTGTTTTTTGGTGCATAGCCAAGAGCTAGCTGGAGTTAGGACTGCAGAGACTTTGTGTGTGCTCAGTCATTTGCGAGGGCAGAGCAGCTCCTGAGCATGAATCGATGATGCTCTGTGGTGAGGAGTGGGGAGCAGGGAAGGGCACCAGGCCTGGCTGAAGGAGCTTGGATCTGAGAAGTGATAGCTTTTCTCCTTCTTTTTCTCGGGCCTTTGGTGCTTTGTCCTGTAAATCTTCTCCCTTCAGAAGGGTATCTGTGAAGGACCTGGGGTAGGGAGGAGGTATTGCTCACAGCTCCAAAGTGTGGTTGTGTTTTCCTTTTCCATCACCCCTTTGCTTTGCAACAGGCATGGCTGAAGGCCCTGCAGAAATGGTGAGGAATAGTGCTTTTGTAGCCTCTAGCCATCGCAAGAGAGAACTGATGTCCTCAAAAAACCTTGAGCTGATCATGCAGTGGTGGTTTACATTGGCCAGGGATCATCCTCCCGGTATGATTTCCACTTGTCAGGTTCCCTGGACATCAGCGCTGCCTTTTGCTCTTAAAGGTGTTGGTCATAATGCTGCAAAGACCCTGCCCCTAACTTCAGCTGGGGTCTCGTGGATTTTATTTGCCCTGAGGGCTCCTTCTTTCCCAGGACTTGGTGTGGCACATTCCCCTGTGGCCTGAGCTGTGTGCTTGGCAGGGAGAGCACCTCTCCGCAGTCAGTGCATTTGCTCCAGCCTAGCTGGTGTAGGGAGGGAAGGACAGGCAGGGATTGGCATCAGAGAGCTTGTTATTTGAACACTGAGGTAGCTGCTTGCACTGGCTACCATGAGCCTGTATGGCCAAGCCATGTACACCCCCCCTCCAGGTTTATGCCAGCTCAGGGGAGGAGATTACATGTTTGCAGAGCAGAGTGAGCACACCTGAGGCACAGGTAGGGAACAGGAAGAGCACACTGATGCAGCCCGGAGAGCACGCTGGGGGTGGTGGGTTTGGCATTTGAAGTCCGCTTTTAAACCTCTCTTTTCGCTGGCTATTAAATGCTGTTCAAGGGTTGTGAGCTGTGCAGGGCAGGATCTCTGTGGGTCCTGGAGAGCAGCGTGATCAGGGGGTTTTGCCATCAATAGCAGCACCCACTGAACTGCCCAGACTCCAGTGCCGTTCTCATTGCTATCTGGTGTAAAGTGAGTATTTCTTTCTAAAGCTATTTTGCATCTCTGTTGCTGAACTTTTATTTGGAGTTCCTCAAGATCAGACCTCTGAAGCCTCTGTTACAAAGTTCCTGCTCAGTGCATATTTCATGCAGAAGGATGTGTGTGATATAAATTCTTCCTGTAATCTCATCTCTCTATAAACTCTGTTCTTTCAGCTTCCGTCTCCCACCAGAATATTCCTGTCTGCACAGAAGTCACCCCAAAAGTTAATCAGATCCTGCTGAGCGGGGCAGTCTTAGCACCACCTATTTATAGTGTGTGCAATTACTCTCCATGTATCTTGGAACTCTAATTGCCTTTTTATTGCTTTTTAGCAGTGTGTTAAAGGTTTTTGAATGCTCATGCCTTGTTTTCTCATTAGCTCTATTTATTCCTCCTTTGGCTCCGTTCCTCAACCTCATCAAATTTAGCATCTCCTTGCCTTCGGGGCCTTGGGCAGCTCTGCCACTTCTTAATTCTTACTGCCACTACTTACTTCTCCCGTGTCCTTTCTTATGTTGCTGCTCCAGATGCTTTGTGTTCCCTGGACTCGCTCCAGGGTGCTCTCAGGGCCCATCTCTGGGAAGGGTCCCTGCGCCTGCTGTGATGCCCTGACAGTGATCCCTTTGCTGGGCAGGGCGGCTCAGACAAGGCAGGGCTGGTTAGTGCAGCAAGGCTGCCCGGCTATCAGGGGCAGGTACACGATCTAGGAATGGGGAGTGATGGTCAAGAGTTTGAAAAGAAGCTGATAATAGGGACTGAGAGTTGGTCGGCAAGGTGGGAGGCAGGCTCCGTGGCCTGAGGTCCTGTGCATGCATTTGGTTTGCCAGCATGGCCCAGGAGCTGCTGCTTTGCCAGCAGTCCCTGTGTGGCACAGCTCCTCTCTAATGCCACAATGCGTTGGGCTGGGGGCACGTACAACCTGCATCACTGGGATTGATTTTTTTATGCAGCACATGTATCCTGTACCTGTTTTCACCCATCTGTGCTCTCTGATGGCCATGACAACATTTGTACTTGCACAGTGCCTGGCACCCTGGGTGGCTAACTGAGCGACACAGTAGCCTCAGTTTGCCTCATATGGTCTGAGGGCAAAGTCCTTTTGGATGTTATTTGCTTTATGTTTTAGCCTTGTTGTGTGGCATTTCCATAGCTTGAATTAATTATCCCCCGAGGTGCTCGCTTGCTCACAGTTGTCCAGGACTTTATTGCCCTCCTCTGTGTATTGAGGAGCCCACACAAATCTGAATCATCAGTAAATGTAATCATGGTGCTTGATGTTTGTTCTTCCAAGTCTGTGATATATACAATAAATGAAACTGGTCTTAATACCAATCTGTGCCTCCCCTTTCAGCACCTGTTATGTTCCAAAACGCTTCCTCGCTGCATATGGCCCCTCCACTCAGTACTAACAGCATTTGTATTGAACGTTTTGTGTAAAATTCTATCAAAAGCTTTTTTCTCACCCTATAGGTAATTTATGTCCAGAGCTTGCCCCCAGCAACCTTAGCACATCTGTTGAGCATGGTGTTAGCTCAGCGAGACTTGGTGACTTGGCTTAGTTAAGTGTCTCTGGAGGTCCTGAGCTCGGAGCAGGTGAGCGCCTGAGGCTGCCAGCCAGTGTCCCTGCCAGCGGTGCTGCGGCTGGCCTCCCCAGTGAGCTCCACCTGAGTGCAGAGTCAAAGAGAAAATTGCTGAACTGAAGCAGGGACTGGAGTTCCCTGGTCTCAGAGAGGGTTTGCTATTTCAGGTTCCTTGTGCTCCTGGGCAAGAGAAGGCAGAGCTAGGCAGTTTGGGCACTGGACAGGGCTTGGCTCTCGCTAGGTTACAGGCTCAGCTCCCTGCTCCCTCCTTCACAAGCTTGCTTAATTCTCCAGGTCTTTCTCAAGTTGCCATCGTTAAAAAGGGGATGAAAATATTTCTCTTTCCTTCATTGAGTGCTGGAAGATGGTCAGAGCTTATGAGATGCTGAGTTAATTGGTTACTATGGGATGTGCGGATCCCTGGGAGCTCCAGGACTGGACCTCATGACAGTGGCTGTGCTGTAGGTCAGACACATGCAGACACTGAGCATCCATGAGCTGCCCCTTCTGTGGCGTGCTCTGTCCTCCAAGTAGCTTCTACAGCTGCTCCCTCTTATTATAAGACAATTAATAGTCTTGCATAATTCATGCTTACAAGTTATACGCACTTGATGATAAAAGGAGCTTATGTTTAATTTACACACATGGGGCTTTGTATAGATCTTAACAACTCTATGCAGTAGCTGTGCACCCTTTCTTCCTCTCTGTTTGCATCTGGGAAGGTGGACAGCAGGCTGTCTGGCGTTTCTATACGCATGGCTTGCCTGCAGCTCACTCCTCTGTCATCCCTCGAGCTTGTGACAGGTGCTGCTATCCTTCAGGAGGGTGCAGCAGAGAAAATTGAACTGTAATGCCAAAGCAGGACAGGAAAATCTCCAGCCTTATTGCTCCACTTCTCTCTTTGCTTTTAATGGTCTCAAAACCCAACTGCTATGTGAAAGGAAGGCAGCCTGGAGCACTGAGCCTGGTTCTGCGTTGCTGGGAATCTGCGAAGCGAGGCTGTGCTCCAGACAGGCACTCTTGGGATGCGTATGCATGTGCTCCGGCTGCCCTTGCTTAGGGCGCGCTTGCTGCACACAGTGACCTCCAGATGTTTGGCCTGGGATGATGGCTGAGACTCCCAGGGACAACCAAAATGGGATTAAGTAGACATGGGCATTTAAACTAGTGTAACAGCTCAGCTGCTGCCCGTGTAAGCCCATATGAGCAGGAGAAGAGTAAGACCCTGTTCTCTTTCCTATCAGCCAAGCACGTAAGATTCAGTGGCCAGCAAGAAGCAGATGGCTTGCTATTTCTGTGCCCTTTCCTTTGATTGCTGCAGGTCTGGGAAGCAGTTACAGCTGCTCCAGCAGTGTGGCAAATCGTCTCCATTTATCTTGCAGCGTTATGCCTCGATGATGTCAGATGGTCTCTTTACATTGTATATATATTCAGACTAGCAAATTGCAGTGTTTTTCCATTAAAATTTAATGATGAAAGATGACCCTATAAGAGATTTCTTTTTTTTTTTTTTCTTTAACCAGTTGTTTCATTTGCTCTATAACCCTCATGCTAATGGTAATAATCTCTACTTGCTGTGATTCAGAAGAATAGATGTGCCTTTTGAATTTATTTTCTTTTACAGAATCTCTTTTTTGTTTTGTTTTCCCTTCAGCTCTGATTACCTGTGGCCTATATTCAAGGTGAAACTTGTGATAAATATTTGCTTTGGGGAGGGAATACAACCGTGTTTTTAAGAAGATTAAGGCCTGTCAGGCAGCAACCCACATTGCAATTAGACATCAAAATGCGAATCATCCAGGCTTCAGAGTATGTCAAGGTGAGAGTAGAAAGGGCTTTAATTAATTCTGAAATTAAGTTGAAATCCTCGTGCACTTTAATTGTTCCTGGTTAATTTTGCTGGTGTGGAATGGTGTGGGGGTAGGTCAAAGTTATGCAAGGAAACTCCTTCAATAGTATTTATTGTCATGTGTTAAAAGGCTTGCTGGCTGCATGTAGTACTTGCTCAGAGGACTATCATCCCTCAAATGATAGGAAAATGACTTTGAAAGTTGCATCTGTAATGACAGCTCCTCTGATTTTAATGGCTTGATTTTTATTTATTCATTTTTGCACGGGATATTAGCAGGTAAGTGGTGTGTGAGCCAGGCTGCAGTGTGCCTGACACAGGAGCGCAGGCTGCTTTTTTGGTTTAGCATCCCTGTGTCATGTCTGGGGGATGTGTGGGGGCATGGTCTTCCCTCTGCCCACCTGCATTGCTCTGGGGAGCCTCAGCTGCTGTGGTGGGTGCCTGGTGTACGCAGTGAGAGACCGTGAGGTGGATGCAGAGGATGTCTTGTGCTCTGAGTATTCCTGTCCACCTGGTGATGCTACTGGCTCCATGTGTTTTCACCAGAAAAATGACAATAACAATAAAACCCGAAAGGTTTTTTTGGCTGTTGTTGTGGAATTGTGTCCTGGTTTGGGCACCCTGGCCAGCAGGGTTTGCCCAGACTGCATCTCGGTGCTTTTGGTTAAATCAGCTTCTGTCATGGGGGAGATCTTAAAGAACAGATATGTTCTCAAAGCAAGTAAAAACCCAAAATCCAGCAAAGGCAGGTGCAACATGGGTGCTATTGCCAGACTTCCCCAGGTGACCCCATGGGGCCAGTCAGCCCTGCATGACAGCCCCATGTCCCTCTCCTGATCAAGAGCCATGGCTGCCACGGGGAGCTTATTTCAGGACAGCCTGTTATGAGAGCTGCCCCCTGGGGCAGGAGGCAGCTCCTCTGAGTGCTCGGTGGCTTGGATGGGGCAGTGATGCTGAGCCAGGGCCATAGCCAGAGGTTGCTGAGCATTAGCATCACTAAATAGCAGGACTGGGGGTTTCCCCCACAATACTGGTGCCTTTGGGAGAGTTGGTGCCTGGAGCCAAGAGCACAGCTTGCTAAAGCAGAAAGCATGTTAGCCCCAGGACTTTGGAGGCTGGAGGGAGGAATTGCTCACATGGATGCTTGGCATGGAGCGGGTGGGTGCTTGGGAGGGTTTTCTTCCATTTGCTGGCTTTGAAAGGGGGAATGAGAGAGCTTGGATGGTGGGAAGGCTCTGAAATATTTTAATTCTCTCTGCTTATAAGCTTACAGTTTTAGAAAATGTGAGGTAAATGAAAGATGATGATTGTACTCTCCAGTCTTTCTCCTTTTCATGTATCTTGCTTCTCCTTCTGGCTTCTCAGCAAACATTAATGAAAAAAATTGGGTATGAGAACCAGAAAAAAACAACTTGTCCCCGTTGAAACCATGTGTACAAGGTTGGAGCTGTTTATGTAGCAAATCTCAAAAGGCTTGCAAAATGTCCTTGGTGTCGTCTTGTGCAATTTATCAGGGGTGTTTATGGAGTCACAGCACTACTTTGCACCAGAGATGGCAACCATACGCTATGGTTGTACATCGTGCCTCTTTTTATATCCAACTTGGATAAATAAGATTTGTAGATACAAGGCTCATAAGCTCAAAAATAGCAAAAATGTTGATTATACAGCTATTTTCATAGCAAAATGCTTAATTCTGTTTGCGTGTAGACTTAGCACTAGAAAAACTGCTGTAGGCAGAGCTCTAAAAATGTCCATGTTCTTGGGAGCTGGACTTTTCCTAAAGGGCATTTGCAGGCACCCCACATCACCCCATTCCCAAGGGAGCTGAGCAGCCAGGAGTCCCCTGTGACTGGTAGGTCTCCCCTGGCCCCATGGAGTTTCTGCAAGGCAGACCTAGGCATTGCTCTTGACAGCTGCTGAGAGTCGGGGGCTGCAAACAGGGAGGCAGAGGCAAGGGAACAACCTTCTGCATCATGCAAACTGCTGCTGAATCACTGTTTACGCTGTTCCTGTACCTGCTGACTCGATGCATGGAAATAGGGTAGCTCTATTTTTAGTTTTTACCTTGTGCACTCGTGCAAACGCATGCTGAAATTAGACTTTTTTGTGATGGGAGCCGTTTCTTCCCTAGACAGGGAAAGTATTTCAGAGTTGTAGCATAGTAAACATTCCCAGGTTCTTCCCTTTCTAACATCTGCACAATGAGACAATGGAGGAGAGCTGCTTGCTCAGTAAAGTAGCATGGGCTGGACTCGAGTGCCTCAGAGCTGCCTCTACCCTCAGTGCTGTCCTGCCCCACTGCCTTTCTGGCACCAGAAAGGCAGCTGCCAAATATTATCCTGCTGGCTTCCTTTCGCTCCTTTAGAGCTGATTTGGTACCTAAATATGATCTATTAACTGTTGCAGGTGTTTTGGTTTGTTGCTCTCAGTTTTTACTCATCTGTGATTTCCTTTTCCCATCTCACTGTTTACTACTGTTTCCTGCCAGTGGAAAAGTATCAAGCTCTATCAGCAGACGAGTAGGTCCCAGGTTGAAACCAGCACATTTGTGTTGGCAGGAGTTATGTATTGGCTGTTACCTGCTGCTACAGTTATTTGGATTGTGAAAACAGGCTCTGCTTTTGCATATGAGCTGGGACATTGGGGTGGAGTAAAGCAGGGACTCATCAGTGGCAAAAAATCACATTGATTCCATTGGGGCTGAGATCTGGTTTACTTTGTTAACACTGCACGGAGCAGGAGGCAGCTGCTGGTGGAATATTCCAGTGAAAATAAGGCTTTTTCATTCTAGTATGTTGGGATTGACAATGGCATTTTGGGAAAAGAAGAAATGAAAAGTAAGTGTTCTGCTTTTAAATGGCTCTGTCTTCCACATGGCAGCAGCTCTGTGGCACTGTTTGTCCTCAGCTGCTGCAACTTCAGAACCTGGCCAGTATTCCTCAATGATGATGAGATTATTTGACTTAGTGATATTATTTGGAAGATGCATTGTTCCTTCCCTTGTGTCCTCCTGAAGTGCAGGGCATTGGTCCCTGCCACCAAAAAGCCTGGGAGTGGATGCTGTTGCTCAAATGAGTGAAATGGCATGTGTGACAATATCAAACCTGTGCGAGTGCTGTGTCCTGTGTGTACAGGGAGCGTGAGGAAAGGCTTGTCAGGATTCCTGCCTTAAAACCCTAGCATCTAAAACTTTTAACGCTGCATGTGCATCTGTGGTGTTCTTCCAACTGACATCTTCAGTTTGCTCTCAGGAGAAAGTTGCAGGGAGACCCTGCTGCTCTCGGCTGCTGGGCAAGGGGTTTGGCATCCAGCAGTGGGAACTGTGGCTTTGACTTCAAGGTCTCTGGAGCCTTGGTTTCTGGAAAGTCTGGTTGCTAAACTGCCATCTCCCGGTAGGTCTTGTATCCTAAACTTCTTGCAGCAGAACCTGTAACAGTCTTGCTTTCCTTACCCAGCTTGTTCAGAGAGTTAATATCCAGAAACTAGTGTTGCCTCCAAATTCAGATCTGTTTCTCAAATAACCATTAACCATCCTATGAGACTTAGGGGTGGCCAGAGAGAATGACTTGGGAATTCTGGTACTCTCTCTGGCCCAACAATGCCTGATGGCTTTTGGCTCCATTACTGTCCATTGTCACTACTCTGTTTTGGCACCTGCCCCCAGAAGAGCGTGATGTCCTTGTGAAGCCCTCACTGGGTGAGTTCCTTTTCTCATCCCAAGGAACTGGGGATGAAACAGTCACTTGTATCTCTTCAGGATAGTTTTCTGCTTCTTGAGCCACACACAGAGCTGCTGCATGTTTGCTCCCCACTGCATGCATAGCCCCAGCTCTTTCCCAGTATGAAAAAGCCTGCTGAATTGTTTTGAAACTTCACAGCAGGCGAGAGCTTTGTTTTGTATTCCGTCATGTTTGCCAGCCCAACTTGTGAGCTGTTTGCCAGAAATCCGTGCACTGACATAATGCACTGGCTTCACACGAACTGATTTTTCATGTGTTTGTGGCTGCTCTGTGCAGGGATATCACCAGTTCATGCTGGAAACTTCCTATGGCAAAAGGGAGGAGAAAGGGAAGAGGGGAGCCAAGGAAAGGTGGGAGGAAGGTGCTTATGTTGAAGGAGAAACAGAATCATCAAGGCTGGAAAAGACATCCGAGATCATCAAGTCCAACTATCCACATAACACTATCATGACCACTAAACAGTTTGTTTCTGCTTCACCTGCCTGCAAAGAGATGAGGAGGGCCTGGCCCAGGCATTGGACCCAGGCACCTTGTACCTGATGCTCTTGGTGCTGTGATGCTGCTATGGAGGGATGTGCTTCTCCCTCACGCTTCTCCCCTTTCTTAGGGAGCACCAGTGATCTTATTAGTATCTCCTTAGAGGAGCTGGCTGAGAGGGCTATTACAAAGTTTATATTGAAAAGTGTATTTGTTAGGTGAGTTTTCCTAAGCTTTTTAGAAAAGGATCTGCAATACCCCTCTATTTTGTGGGATGAAACAATGAAGGTTTGGGCACTTAATGTCCTTTTTTTCTGGACCCCAAACTGACATGCAAATCTCTCTCCAAAGAGCTTTAAAGCCAAGCATTGTGAGGCTGAAACTATGCAAGGAGCCCCAGCTGTTCTGTGGATTTGGTCTCCAGGATTATTCACAGATTTGCAGTTGCCTTGAGGTTTGGTGGAAACGTATTTGATGGTATGCGATGTCTTGCAGATAACTTTCCAGACACCATCCTACATTGGTGGTACTTTTCCATCACCAATGCTATCAGTGGCCAGAGCTCTTTGCGTGGCTTAGAGCCACACTCTTATTTAAGGCCCAGTGAGGTCCAGGCAAGGCGAAGAGAGGCCAGGAACAGCCTGTGTGGGGAAAGTGCTCTCAAATCAGTGCTGGGCTCTAGCTCTTTTCCCACCCTGCCCAGGGAGATGCTCACAGCTGCACTGGGGATGCTCCAGTGCTCAATGAGGGCTATGTGATCTCTCTTCGGACACCTGCGCAGAGGGTCAATACCTCGTTATAGCAAATCCATGTGTCTGCCTTGCCTTTTTGCTGTCTAATTGCTGCCTCCTTGCTTCCTATCTGCATCCTGTGAGCAAGCTGCTGTGATAGTTAATTACTCTTCTGGGTCGAGTGCTGTATTATAGTCTGTTCTGTCAATACTAATTGTTTTATAGAAATATGAAGTACCATTTTCCCTTCCCCCCAAGGACTTTGAGATGCAGTGTGGGCTTTAATGATATAATTTGCCCCTCTGTCCAGTGTGAGCAGGAGAATATGATCTCCCATTTGCAATGGACGCTTGGGGTTATCTTTTGGAGAGACAAGAGTGCTCTGTTCTGCTTTTGGGATCCATTTGCCTTTCCAGTAAAGCTCCTTCTCTGCCCTTGTACCTGGACAGTGCTGCGTATTTATAACTAGGCAATCACAACCTGAGCTGTGATGACTATTGTTTGTATTGGTGAATCCAGGCAATCCTTCCTGATGCTGTTCCCTTCCTGGGTGGGGTTCCTTCTTCTTGCTTTTCAACCTTTGATTTAATAAACAGGTTGAGCAAAACCCAAGTAAATAAGAGGTTGTATGTGGGCATCTCCTGAGAGTGCACATAGCAGCACGTAAGGATTTCACATGAGGAAAACTCCCATTCTCATGCATGAAAAATACCAGCCCTTGGCATTCAGTTGTATCTCTGCTTGCTTGCACTGGCTCCAGTTGTCAAGGTATGCATCCACTGGTGGTGGTTCTTTGAAGGGGGATATATATGATTCTGAGTGTGGTTTTATTGCTCTGGAGTAGACACCAGATTCAAACCCACATTCATTCATAATTAAAGTAAATTAAAATGTTCCCCACGTGCATTCAGCTTCAGGTTACGTGGTGTGTTTGTAGTGACTAATGTTTTGGGGCTGTGCTCTGGTTTTCTTTGCCTTGCTGGAGGTTCTGCTGTTAGCTTTTGTTGTTGGCAGTATTGCACAGAGCAGGATGAACTCCCAGGTGAGCACCTGCGATCTGTGCTTAAGCTGTTGTGTAGAGATGAAATAGGAGAGCAGGGAAGGGCTCTGTGCCTGGCTGTGGGAAAGGCCCTGCCACTGGGATGCTTGAGACTTCATCCTGACTGCTGTGCATGACCACAACTTCCTGCAGAAGCCTCAAAAATTATATACGGATGAGGTGATGATGTGATTTTAATGGAGACAGGGAGGGGTTGTTGGCAGAGTCATGTTCCCTGGTGGGATAGGGAAGATGTGAGAAGTGTTTTAGCCCTTCTCTGTGTAGCACCTCCTGCTTGACATGTGCCTCTGTATTGTTCGATGCAGCCTCAGGTGCATGTCTTGACACTTAGATCAGGGCTTCATCTGCTCATGGCTGGTTACGCCAGGCAAAAGAAGATAGGCTGTGCAGGAGGAGGGCTGGATGCAAGTGTTGCTGGTATTCCTCTGACTTCCCAGGGGATTCAGGGAGCAGAATTTAATTAGACTTGCATTCAGACAATAGTGCAACTTTTGTTGCTATCAACACTTTAACAGCAAGCAAATGAGGGCAAGCAGCAGTAGAGGTACTGCGGACCCACAGGGCCAGAAATACTCCAAGAGTAAGAATTGGGAGGCAGGAGTTCTGATCTGCAAGTTGAATGGTGCCAAATGACTGCCAGCTGCTCCTGCTGGCACACCATGGTGCTGGGCTGCAGAACATCCTTGGTGCCTCCTTGTCAGGCTGGGGAATCTTTGTTGAAAATCTGAAAAGCTCTACACAGGGTGAGATAATGTGGCCATCAATGCAAGCCATGAACTGGGAGGTGACACGGCTTTTTCCCTGGAGCAGGGTTGTAGGGTTTTTTTGCATACTATGTGGGATTTATAAACGAAACTTATTCTAGTGTGGGATGAACTCTTCCTTTATTCTATTAAAATAAGGCTTACAGCAGAAATTAGTTTTTTTAGACTTGGTCTCTATCCTTGTCATCTGTGTCATCTGTGTTCAGGGCTGGTTGTTTTTGTGACCAGAGATTTGTTGAAGTTTCATACGAGGACTTCCCATCTTAGGTGAGCACTCTCAGTGACTGCTGTCTTTCTCTGCAAGCATTCAACAAAGTCTGATGTACTGCTGCTGTACACCTCCAGAAAGTCCTGTTTTGTGACCCTAAAATGCATCCCAACTTCAAACCTGCTCTATTAGGGGCTTCAGAAAACCTGTGCTGGTGTCCTTTCTGTCATATCACCCAGGCTTGTCGAAAGCTGCATGTAAATTGGTCTCTGAAATCAGTTTTCTGGTCTCAGCCACAAATCTGATTATGGTTACATTAGGGAATGGAAGTATGAGAAGCCTGGTCATTGCTTTAAATTTTAGCATTAAAGGTCAAGTTCAGTTGATTTTTAATCCTTTGACAGCATCAGCCTCCTGTCTTGCAGACATGCAGCTTCATATGTGCCTACCAAGGTATAGGCAGAGCTTAGAGATCGGACACCAGCAAAGCCAGGCTTTGTTTCTGGGACTTCTCTGGGGAGGAGAGTTAGGAATGTTTCAGCTCTCAGTTTCTTTTAGGATGAGAGCTTGGAGCTGCTGTTTCTCAGTGGGACCAGACGTTGCTGCTTTACACCCCCTGTCAGGGGGATGCTGGGGAGCTCCAGCGCTGTGCGTAGCCTTGTCCTGGGTGGGAGGGCTGGCACCTCGCTGTTGGGGACCAGCGCCTGGAAACCCATGACAAAACACCCACAGACTTCGGTGGGAATGGGGCCAACTTTTAAGCCATGCCTGCTTGGGGTCTGTGGCCCAAGGATGTGTGTTTTGGGAGGGTGCAGTGTCATGTGCCTCAAAGGTGAGTGAAGCTTCCACATGCAGACTCGGGGATGTGCAGCAGCTCAGGATGCCACCAGTGATACCATCGGCTTAATGTTAATCTCCTGTGTTTGCAAATCTTGGAGCAAGCTGCAGATTCTTGTTAGTATTTTGGGGCTATTTCCTTCAGTTCCTTATTAAAATGCATATGTTTTTCCTCGTTTAAAAAAGATCATCTGTATCAAAAGGCTAATGATCACAATACCTGGCTTCCTTTTCCCCAACAAATGTGACAGCAATGATATAAATCATTATGCCGCTGATTGTAAAATTGCTACCTTCAGGCACATCTTTATTTTAGGGTGGATTTTTTGGCTGCCACAATTTACAAGAGAAAGACGGCTGGAAATTTTCTACTTTAATATGTAGTTTTCACAGCCCTGAATTCTCTTTATCAAGTCAAGCTGCTTTGGCTGCCAGGCTGGAAAGAGCAGAAGATTAAAGTAGCTTTGCTTTTTTTTTTTTTTTTTTCCTCCTTAATACATAGCTGTGCCTATAAGTGTATTGTGGCTTTCCTGAGGTAAGATAAAGTCAGAATTATTTCCTGGTGGGCTTTTGCATTGCTCAACTATTGTAGTCCTTACTGCAGTAGGCAACACATATGCTTTCCTCAGGACTACTTGCTCATCTGTTTTAAGGCTCAGTCACTTCCCTGTGATTCCTGGCATAGTCATTCTGGGACTAAGGACCTTCCTAGCACTAAGGTGGCAGCAGCTTCAACAGGACTGACGTATGCAGGGTCCTGCTGAGAATTTGGATTTTGATTCCTAGTTTTTGGAGTGAATTCTCAGTGGGACTTTAATGCAGCATCATATAGAAACACTAATAACTGAGGTGGTTTTGTTGGTTTGTCTTCGATTTTTAATTTTTTTTTATTCTTACCTACATGGGTATCCTTAAATGCCTATCTAGGAAAATCAGGAGCTGCAGAAAGCATCAGAAATGCCACCACCATCTGCCTGCCTCCCAAACAGCCAAGGTCTGTGCTAGGTGAATGACGACAGTGGGACCCTATCAAGAGTATGCCTTGTATTTAATTCTGCGTTACAATCCCTTTAATCTAGGATTATATCCAGTTGTTTTCTCCACGCAGGCTGTATGCTGTCAGATAAAAGCAGTAGCAGCTGGGAAGAGAAAAACAGTTTCAAAAAGGGGCTGAAAACCTCGAGTATCTGCAAATGCTTTTGTCAGAGGCATGAACCTATCTCACAAAAAAACAGTACAGGCAGGTGCAGGGGCTGACAGGACCCTCCAGCTCTGATAGATGAAGACCCTGGGAAGGCAACTGGTTGCAAGTGAAATGGTAATTGCTTT
Organism: Megaceryle torquata; assembly: GCA_024611175.1. Classification (NCBI taxonomy): domain Eukaryota; kingdom Metazoa; phylum Chordata; class Aves; order Coraciiformes; family Cerylidae; genus Megaceryle; species Megaceryle torquata. The sequence goes on along the minus strand of JANIJG010001636.1, from coordinate 16,016 downwards.
TCCCTCACTGAATGAAATCTTCTCTGAGGCGATTACACAGATTAAAGCTTCCCACTGCAGTGTACCAGAATAAATATAGCTTGTGCCTCTCGCGGGGGCCGCTGCAGAGCAGCGTTGGGCTGCGGGGTGCCTTGTGCAAGGTATGGTGGGGTAGCTGGAGTCAAGAGTAGAAATCCTGTTAAAATAGGGCTGAAAGGACCTCAGGCTATCTGATCATCATCCTCCCTTGAATCAGGCTTGAGTGCTCCCAGGTTGTTCCTGGTGGTGTTTGTCCAGCTGGTCCCATCAGGGATATGGGGACATGGGCTCCTGGGCCGCTGCCTCCTAGGCACCTGCATCCTTACTGAGATAAGGGTTTTTTTTCCCCCCATACCCAGCCTGGCTTCCTTACTGTAACGCATATCTTTTAATTTCTTGTTGTGGGCAGAGGGAATGAATTACTTTCTTCTTTGAAGCAGATTTTTCCATATTTTGAAGACCCTTGTCCTGAAAGCCTCTGCCTTCCCAAGGGAGATCTGCAGTTCTTTTCCCCAGGCTCACTTTTCTTGTCTTACTCCTGCTTCCCTTTTCAGGTGGTCAGTGCCACCAGGGTGCACCTTCCCTGTTCCAGGGGAAGGAGGCTGCTCACTCTTGCCTCTTCCTTGTCTACATATACCTATGTGATATACCTATACCTACTTGTTGGGGTTTTTTTACAACACAATATTCCTCCCATTGCTTGTGCTCAGCCTGTAGTCCTCTTTGCCAACAGCTGAACAGCACTGTGCAAATGACTTAATTCACCCCCAGCCATGTACTTTGTGTTAAGTTAAACCATTGCCCTCTAACGGGAGCGTTTTGCCAACTTGATAATTAGTAGTAGATGCACTTTGACTGAAGTGCAAGGGAGAGACTTTGATATACCTACACAAAGTCGTTTTCCTTGCTTATCACAGCATGATTTAACTACCTGGCATTGTTAGTGTTGTTTGATTAGGTTATGTGCTATATAATTCCAAGTACAGCATGTGCATGGTAGTCGCATAACACAAATTAAAAATCTCTGAAGTACAGCAGTCATACTTGTGAGAGTCATAGAGATCCTTTTCCACCCTAATTAGCTCCTTTCCAGAAGAAGAGGGGAAAAAAAAAAGAAAAAAACATTAAAAACTGCAGCTCACTTCAGTGTGTAGTAAAAGATAATGTGTTGTGTGGGCTTGGGCAGTGCCACATGATGGAGCATCATGCTGAGTGGTACAAAGCTGCGTCTCTTCCCTGCAGCACTTTGCTCCCATGAAGAGTCTGACTTTTCTGAAGTGACTGGCAAACCTGATATGGGCAAGTGTGGGTATAGTGGAATGGGGATGGCCTCTCCCTCCGCTGCACCCAGCTTGTCCAGACCCCTTTGGTGTGAGCTTGGGCTCCCTTCCTGGAGGTCAGTATCAGTAAGTGCCTAAGGGTCCTTGACAGAGCCCTGCAAAGGGAACTGCTCCTGGCTTTCACTGATTATCATGTGAAATCACTTGAGTTATGAGCACCTTGGAGCACACTCTGGTGGGGGGTTTCATTACTTCTATTCTGCACCAAGTGGTACAGAGAGGCCATGAAAGTCCAGTTATTGGCAGCAAAAATAAACCCTGGAGTTGACTGGGTTGTGAATGGGACAAGGCAGGTCCCTGGGAAGCATAGGCTGCTACAGAAGCATTTGCAACCAAAAAGATTGGAGTGGGCTGTAGGGGAGCACTCAGTAGTGTTTTGGATTGTGTGTGATCTCAGCACCATCATCTCCTATCAAATGCATCAGCAGGAAAAAAGTATTTCTCTGTCTCCGGGCTAGTTAGTTTAATTAAAGGTCTGTTGCTTGTGCCAGCAGTTCGGGCAGAATTTGATGTAGTCAGCTAAGTTGGTTGCTTAAGTGATGTAATGCTGTTATGCCTATTTTTCCTTGAGTCTAAATTTCTATGGCATAAGTAAAAGGGTGAAATGATCTGTTGCTGTCTGCAGAGAGCTGATGAGGAATGAGTGGTGGAGGTGGCGGGGAGACACTTCAAACTGGCAGGGAATCTGCTGTGAGACCTGATGGTTCTGCTGCAAATTGCAAGGGCCAAGGATGTGCCAGTGACTTGCCTTGTGTGGCATTCTCGATAAACAGCCACCACAGGCTCAGCACTTGCTTATTAAACTGTTTTGAAGAAAACAACCTTGACGTCTCGTTTATCTGCTCTCAGAGGACTGTGGTTTATACCTAGCTTTCTCTCTAAAGAAAAAATCTATATCTTGGTGATTAATTTTCTCTAGGCTTTTGCATATCCAAAAGCCTCAATGACTTGAAGTGATGGTTGTAATAATGGACTTTTCCTTCTGCCTGAACTGCTGGACCATAATGGGGGATGTAAAGTCATCATACATTTAAAGTGTGATTTGTTTCTCTAAAGGTGCAATGATTATATAATTGCCTCCTTAAAATTGATGAAAATAAGAGCAACTGTCTTTGCCTTGATATAATGAATTTACAAGCAAAAATAACACTGAATTATCACTGAAACAAGTAGGCACAGTTGAACCCCAGGCCCTTAGTATGCTGCTGTGTTTGGGCAAGAGTTAGCAACTTTTTCAATCAAAAGCATTTTATTGGAGATCCTGAGCTTCAGGGGATCTGAAAACCACATATGTAGCTGTAGGAAGCAGAAACCTGAGTAAGTTGCACAACAAAGACTTTACAGGCTGTTCCTAGGAAGATTTTTGTGTGCATTTAGCCAGGAATCTGGTTGCTTGTTACAGAGCTGTGCAAGGGAAGCTAGATAATAGCCAGAAAAAACCCCAACCCCCAAAACTTTCTGATTCTGAAATAACAGGAGGTCCTGATTTTTAAGCCCCCATTCTTCCATACCTGTATTTTTCTCATGGACTACCTTATGTTTCATGATATATTAACTTTTTATTTCAAGTCCTTGTTTTTCCATACCTATACTTCTTGTGAATCATCTTATGTTTCCACTGGGAATAGAAATATAGCCTCTGTGCCCCCTCCCAAGGACCCTGACAGTTGCTGGCAATAGCTGTTCCTGCAGTAGCCACAAGGATCATTGCAGTGGCCACCTGAAGCTTGCTCCCAAGGACTGTAACCAACTGTAATGTGGTTGATGGACTGAGGGTAGGTTTATGGCACTGCTGACATCTTGCTGGCTGTTTGCACTCCTCTGGCTCCAATCCCCCATTCCAGCTGGGATCTAGCTCTTCTTTGGAGCCTGTTGAACTGGAGTCCTGGCTGTTTTCTCATGCATTTGTGTGGTACAGCTGCTGGGACTGAGTTAATGCTGTTCTGTACTTATCAAAGGCGATCATCAAGATTGGAGGCTTTTTGGCTTCTTGGCCGCTGCTTCTGTCAGTAGTTCCTGTTAACACTGATGGAAATCAGGTTCTGGCATCAGCAGCACAATGCCCTCTGTGTGGTGCTCTACTGCCTGACAGCATGATGCTGCAAGATTTGCAGGAATGGGATTGTGGAGGTAATTCCTTCTGCGTCACACGGAGATTTTACTGCAAGGGGCTTTGCTATCACTTCATACGTACTATGCCAGCTTAATGTTCTGTTGTTTTCTTTCTGGGGAAGAGCCCATAAAGCTGAAGATCATGATGAGGGTTAATGCTGATTCCACAGGCACCAAGAATAAGGGAAGAAAAGTCTTGATTCTTTTGAACTCCAGCCTTTGACACAGTGCTTCAGAGAGTTTTCTGTGGCCTTCCATAGCTACATGGGAGGTTGGTCTCTTCAGCAGCTGGGTCCAAGCAGGGAGAGCAGCCTGTGTCACTCACCCAAATTTCAGCCCATAGGTAAGAGGATTTGTACACAGGCTTAACAGCTACCAGACCAATTCGGAAGTCTCCTTGGTCTTCCAAACAGCCTGGTGGGTGCCTTGATGTTACCGATTCATGATGGCCAGACTCTGGGTTGCTCAAGATAAACATCTTCATTCTATCATACACTTGCTGCGTATGTCTGCTTGCTGTTAGCCTGCAGTGTAGCAAAGGCATCTGTATTTCTGTGTTTCCTTTTTTTTTCTGATGCTGTCTTCAGTTTCTTTACTTCTCTGTTCTATTTGGATGAATTAAGATTCATTTTGCTTGCTTAAATAACACTTCTGTGAAAATCATCTGAGGAGCTAATCAGAAAGCTCAAAAAAATAGTATATGGTTTGAAAAGAAGTGGTTCACAGTGTAGAAGATTAACGGAAATGAAAAAAATATTTTTGCCCCCTAAATTTAAGAGGTGCTTAGGTGTACCCCAGGAGATAGCATGGAGAGAGAAGTGAAATTGCAAAGATGACAGACACACATCCCTGAGAAAGAGAGTGATCTTTGCCCACCAGTTCTGCATTTGGGCTTGGGGAGCTTTGCCAGGGGGTAGATGCTTCTGATGGAGGCTTTGACTCTTGAGTCTTCTCCAGGACTAGAGCTACCCATTTGTTTCCTGATGAGCACTGATGCTAAAGTTCTCAACTTATTTCCAGCTTCCCTGGCTTTCCTTTCCAAGGTTTCCGGGGAGGGGGGATTTGTTGTTGATTTTTTTGTTTGCCACAGTATGTGTAATCTCCAGCTTTCCAAGCCTGTAGCCAGGGTTTTGGCTGGAACCTGTCAGCTTTCTCTGCTGCGTGGGTCAAGCCAAGTGCTGAAGCCTGGCTGGGAGTGAGTTGGAGGTGGAACAAAGTTTCACACCAGTTTGTCCTTCTCTTGTCAGTGTGGGCAGGATACTTGCCCACTCAAGTAACTGAAGTTTCTGAAGTTTGGAAACTGCAGACAAGGAGTGGCTGAATGGCAAAACAGTGCTGCCATCACCAAAAAAAGCCCTGTCAGTGGGAAACTGCTTGCCACAGCAAGAGCTATGGGCTTCTTTGTGCTGCTTTGCTGGTGTTTTCCTTTCATGCACACCCCAGCCTTGTCAGGCTTTCAGGACAAAACCTGCTTGGTTCACCTTCGTCCCCCTCTTCTTTATGGGGTTTTGAGGCCATGTCAAAGGATCTGCAGGAGCTAATGAAGCTGGTGGGGTGTTCACCTGCACACCCCCAGGGCTCCCCACTCCCTCCCCATCTCACAGAGTGCCTCCTCCCTCGACCAGCTGCCAAGGGAGCTCACTGCCGTTATCCCTTAGGGGCACAAATGCATTTGTATTCCAGACAGCTGTCAATCAGGGACGCCTCCTCCCGAGCGGACTGTGTGGGCCACTTCTGCAATATGTTGCCGGGCCGCCTGCCGAGGGAGAAGCGATGCCTGGCTGTGCTGGAGCCTGCCCAGTGGTCAGCACTGGGAGCCAAACTCCAAGCTTCTCTCATTCAAATGTTTTGGGGGCATCTTCAGGTAAAAGACTGGTTTCCCAGATCCTCAGTTCTGCAGCTTTTATTTAAGCAATATTTAAGATTAGTATTTTCCCTTCCAGTTTCCACAGGTAACAGTTATCTCTAATTCTTTGGCGTGGGCTGAGGCTTCTAATAGGAATGTTTGAGTTTAAAAAAAAAAAAAGGCAATCTATGCTGTAGGCTGAGGTGAGCTGGAGTTGCTGGGATTGTGTGTGCACGTACAGCACAGCATGGGATCTGTTTTGTGGGATCAGAGCACACTGGGTCTTCTGCTCTAGCTGCTACCAAGCTTTCAGATCTACCACCTGCATGGACCTGCTTCCAGGACACAGCCTGTTCCTCATGCTTGCTAGGAGGAGGAAAATGAGATGAGTCATTCAATGCATTTTGGTCATTTGGGGAGCTTATTTTCCTCCTTTTTGTGGGTTTGACCCTTACTGTTTCAGTGACCTCTTCCAGGGGTCCTGGGAGCAGAAGTGAGGCTCCAGCATGGAGGATGCTGTAGGCAAATTCCATCAGAGCTGCCTTTTACAGAGAATAATTTAATTTTGTCCTTTCCTCTTTCTGTATGCCCACGTGTTTTCTGCTCCTACAAACACTCCCCTGAAATTATATGCTTCAAATCTGCAGTAGGTCTGTTGCTTTTTGTGGGGGTTTCAATTTGTACTCTCGATGTGCAGACAAACTCATTACCAGATGTAGTAACAGACAGCTCTTCCCTCCTGCCCTTTAGGACCGTGCTCCACTACCTCTCTGCACAGCCTGCTTTTCCCCCGTCCAGGGGTTTTTCAGACAGCAATTAGGTGGCATAAGGAACATAAGAAATCCGGATTTTGGGCTTGGACAACATATTCTGGGGGTGTGTTGAAGAGGGTATTTGCTCCATCTGTTACATCCCCTTCTGCTGCAGGTCACACTACTCTTGTAGCATCAGCTTGCAATTCTTCTTGACTTGCAGCAAGTGAGGAGTAGAGACGGCTCATCTGATGGGAAGGGTTTAGCAGGGGGGGCAGTAGCCCTCCTAGCAGAAGTGCCCAGAGCTCATTACTCAAAGCCTTGAAAATATCCTGCCTCAAGCCCAAAGAAGAAAAATTACTGTCTTCTTTTTGAGACAGCCTTCAAGATACTGCACTGCACAGGAATCTTCAAAACAGCTTTCCTAGCTTTAAGTGAGAGGGTTTTTAATGTGTTGGTGTGTTTTTTGGAATGGATCTTTATGGCCCTACATACATATACAATTGTTGTGCTGAAAATTGCCAGTGTTTAGGTAGTTTGTATGTAATAGTGGTACCAAACTTGCTTTTTCTGGGTTTGTTAGAAAAGCTGGATATTCAAACTAGTATCTCTCATCTTTGGTAAAAAAAAGGCACTGCAGACCATCAAAGGCACACAAAAAAAGGCTTTATTTATAGTGTTTGGGGTTTTTTTTCACTTCCATCTTACAAGTACTGTCTTCAGGCTGGGTTTCAGATGGGTGCTGGGGAGGCAGGTTGGACCGGACCCGATATGGCTGCATTTGCTCTCTGTGCCAGGGAGACAGCGTGAGATTTTTGTAGTTGGGTCCTGCTGCATGAGGCTGGAAGGCTGGTTCTGGGTCACAGCAAGCAGCTTTGGGGGGGTGTTATTTAGCTCTAATTAAACTTGGCAGGAGTTGAAAGGCAAAAGACAAGCAGCATGCCAACTAGAAACACCAAGGGCAGAGGGATAGTCACTCAGAGCAAGGATGTCCCTCTTGCCCCTGCCAGATGCCCCCAGGGATGGTTCCAAGCACGTGTTGGTTATGGTACTGCTTCTTACACTCTGCTGGTGGGTTTTGCTGTGGGGAAGGTCTCGGTGCCAAGCCATGTGTGGCCCAGACACCTCATCCTGGAGTTCCCTGTCCTTCCACTGGTTCCGCACCAGATCTCCCTGTGTTGCAAGGCTCAGCCCGATGTCTGTAGACTCCAGAGCCCGTCAGCCAGCAAATGGCCTTTTGCTTATCTTAAAACCTATTATTGAACTCCACACCTAATTTCTCCCAAGCAGCTAATTGTACTCTTTGCAGATGCCAGCACAGGACCTGCACACATGCTGCGTGTGCACTGTAGTGAACACGATTTCCCTAGCTAAGTTTCATTTATATTTACAGCCCAAAGCTGAGAAAAGGCCACTGCTTCCTCTAGTCTCTCCTGCTGAGTGTGCTCCAACCTTAGAAATCTGAGCACTTGCTTGAGCTTAAGTAGCCTTGGAGGGGTATGTTCCCATGGGGCTCTCATCCCTTCTCTGTGATGCTTCACATAATTTGCAAGATTTACCCCTTTAATTTTCAGCCTCCTGGCATAAACTGGGTCCCAAGAGTAGGACTGTGGAAAAAACCTGGGTAATTTTAACAGTGCCTTTCCTTGATATAAATAATACTAAATCACCCCAATGGAACAATGTTATTGCAAATAATGTTCTCTAATGCCCTTGAAGGAGCAGACATTCATTCTCAGCTATTTTAGGTGCATACCAGTAACCATGCAAAGGTATATTCCCACATCTCTGCCCAGAAGTGGTAAGGAAAGTTGAGATGCTGTTTTCTTACAGTACTTTTCTGCCTCAGAACAAACTACCTTTTACCAAACTTCTTCCAGCTCCAAACAACATGCCCTTGTAAAATCTGAGATTACTCACTTCATCAGGAAATGTGAGGAGGAGGTTCACTACAGTTTCACACCTTTTCTCTCTTGTTTTTTTTCATCTAGAAACTATTTCTGTTCTGGCTTGACTGATTTTTTTTTCTTTTTTTTTTTTTTTTGAACCTTTTTAAAATGCTGTATGAAGGAGACAGCTTTACTTCTTGCTGGATCAGAGATGTGTTTGGCTCTTAAATAGATTTTCTTAAAATCTGGGGTGTTTTCTTTCTTTTTGTTTGTTTCCTGGAAATGTTAGCATGTGCACAGAATAAGGGAAACTTTCAAACGTGACAAGTTGTACTTAGCCACAGTCCCAGCATGTAGTAGGTAAGATCTCCTGATGGGCTTCTTTGAAAACATTCTTTCTTTGCAAAAAATATTGCTCAGACATGAATGTGCTTTCCCTTCCACACCAGCAGCCCAGTTTCAAGTCACTTTAGACAGCAGACTCCATTCTGGGGGTGTTGTTGTCCCCCCCAGCCCTTGGCAAGGGTCAGGGGCTGTGCATGGGATGCCCATGCATGGGATGCCCATGAAAAGGCCCAGCATTTCAGCCTTGTCTGCCTGGAAGCCTCTCTCCATTTCTTATTATCTGTTCAGTCCCATCAAAGATACTTTCTCCCTTGGTAACTTTACCAGGCTGAAAACGGCACTTTCACAGAGGGTGAGACACGCCAGGAGTCCTTGAATCTCCATTCATTTGTCTGTCACTTCTGCTCAGTAAGTGCTGTTTTTAAAATAGTTTGTGACATGGAGGAGAGTTAAGAATTTAATAATGAAAATGGCACAAAAATAACTCCAGTGATTGTGGATGTACTACTTTTTTAAAGAAAAGCGACAAGACTGGGTTTTTGTTTAGAGATCTGAAGTGTCGATGGGAGATCTTAAGCTCTGGTTGTTTAATGTTTTCCAGTCAGCATGACCCACTGCATGCATTAGCCAGGAAGGACGATTGGCTTCTGCAGTATGTAAGGTTTGCCTGGAGTGGGAACACAGTGATGAAAATAGTTCAGATAGTGATTTAAAAACATCTCTCTAAAAGTAGCTTGCTTTTCGTCTTGGCTAGTCCACTGTCCTCATCTGAGAGGGTCTCAGTCTTTTCATGTGTGTAGCCATTTCTAGAGAGAAGTCCTGTTGTTATCCTGTCACAAAAGGAATGTGCAGCACAAAAGAAGCAGATGGCTGGGCTGTTGAAGAGCAAGGATTTGCCTGGGTCTTGGGACACTGCCCTCCTCTATGGAAGACCTAAAAGCATGCTCTAATTTGATTTCCCACCCCAAACCTCAGCCACTTTTCAGACTTGGTTAGTTTATGGATATTTGGCTGTCCTTGGGTTGTGCCTGGGATCTCCAAACACAGGATATACCAAGCCTTGCCTACCTTCTGAAGTAGTCAGAGAATGGAGACACTTGGGTAGTATTAGCAGCAATACGGGTTACTGGTCTTCAGAGTACTGTGCTGTCCAAATAACACTGACCAGGGTGGTGGGAAGAGGTCCTCCACTGTTAGCTACCCCTCGGGAGGGACTGGCAGGGTGCCCTTGCTCAAAGGGGCTCTGGCCACATTGATTGGAAGAGTAAAAAGCATTCACTTCCATACAATTATATCTTTTGGGCACCTGGGAATCACAGACTCATCTAGGTTGGAAAAGACCTTTAAGATCATTGAGTCCAACCATTAACTTTACCAAGTCCACCACTAAGCCCCAAGCACCACATCTGTATGGCTTTTAAACACATACAGGGATGGTGACTCAACCACCTCCCTGGGCAGCATGTTCCAGGGATGGTGACTCAACCACCTCCCTGGGCAGCCTGTTCCAGTGCCTGACAACCCTTTCAGTGTAAAAATTTTTCTTAATGTCTAGTTTAAACCTCCCCTGGTGCAGCTTGAGGCCATTCCCTCTTGTTCTGTCATTAGTTACTTGAGAGCAGCACCTACCTCTCTACAACGTCCTTTCAGGTAGTTGTAGAGAGCAATAAGATCTTCATTTGTGAATATACCATTATAGCCCTTGTAGGAGATGTTGCACAAAACTTTTTTTATTGTTAAATAAATACAGTATCAGCCCTCTATTGCAGATGGTTGAACTGAGAGATTTTGCATGCCTGCCTCAGATAGGTCAGGAGGCTTAGGGCTTTGCGGCCACCGGGCAATAGACATGTAGCATCCATATCCAAACTGACTTGTTTGCTTTCCTTGTTGGTAAGGCTGTAAGACAACCAAGTTCTTGAAGTTGTCCTCAGAATATTCTGAGGAAGTTCATAGCCTAGCCTGTCCCTGACTTTTTCTAGGGACACGGCATGGGTGATTCACAGGAGATGATGACCTGTCATGTTCTCCAGCTCCACACTGTGCCCTTCCACTCTGCAGCACACTGCAGTCTTGAGGCACTAAAAGTATGCAAGGTAGTGTCTCAGAAGCTGTCACCCATCAACTCTCACAAACTTCAAGGAGGCCATGTATTGTTTTCCATCAAAAAGAAAAGGAGTGAAAATGTAGCTTTCCGAGACTGTAAGGTTCAAGAGAAGGAAGATCTTCCCTTGATCCTTTTCCCTGGATTAAGCTTTTTTGGAGGTCACAGAGCAGCAATGGACTGTACCTACCACACATACTGCACTGTTGGAGTAAAAGTGCAGGTCAAGCCATTTCTGCTGCATTTGCAGAGCTCCTACACCAGTCAAAGCAAACATGACTTGACCTGCACCTCTGACCAAGCCCCTTGCTAGCAGGATTTTCCAGCAGAGGCTGTGTAAGTGGTTCTGTTAGCAGCTCTCGAGACTTGAGCTTAACCAGAGGGTGACCAGGACAGAGGGAGCAAAGGTGATGTTTGGACGGGAGAGAGCAGGAGGGGAGAAGCAAGCTGCAGAGGCCAGCCTGGAGGAGACCTCAGGGAAATAAAGGGACCTGCCTTCTGTCTTTGTGGCATCTAGAGGGGCACCCAGTGTTACATGGCTTTGCACATTTCTCTGCCCATCCTAGACAGCCTCCATTCTGTTTGCCTCCTGGTTTTATTTGCTAGCTATATTTCTGCTACTATTGTTATGGGTTTGTTTTTTCTATTTTATTATCAGAGCAGCTGCACTTTTACCGCAGGCAGGATGATGCTGGGCTTTCTGCTGAAAGCTGCCAGATCACGATGATGTGTTTTACGCAGCAGGGCTCACCAGGCGAGGCTCCCATCACAGCAGAAGTCACCAGGGAGGTTTCCTGGAGCAGCAATTGCCCCTCAGCCCAGGCTCAGTCACTGGCTTAGTATTTCATCATTGCTATTTCTTGCTTGTATTTTGTGCTGGCTTCTCAATTTTTCTGAGATCAAAGTAATATTTTTATTGATCAGTAAAAAAAAATAGGGGCATGTATCTTGTTTGATCACACACAGAAAAATACTCAGCAGGGCTAGCTTATTCTGCTGGATCTATTGCAAACTCACTCTGCTAATGGCTTGCTTAGGTAAAATTAGATCAAAGTTGGGAGAAGTTCCAAGTTTTCAGTGCTCTTGTCAGGTGGCTGCATCTTGGTTATTCACTTCCACACCAGCTACAGAGGAGGGACCAGCCAGAAGAGAGAGATGTCAGGAGACAAACTTGCAGACAGGAGCAGAAGTTCCTGAAGGTGTCAGAGCTGCTTTTTCAGTAAGTGTGGTTGATCTTAATGGAAAAGGAGACCCTTTGCAGGGGAAAATACAGAGTTGTCATATAAGCATTGGATGGACACACCTGGTACAAGCAGAGATAGCAAATGAAAACAGGTGGGGTTAAAAGTATCTTTTGATGTGTCTACATCTAGGCTTGCCTGATGATAGCAGGTTACGGAAGGAAGATGTAGCTTAGAAAGCACCAGGGAGAAGGTCATCATGGCAAAGCTCCAGTCCCAAATCCTGTCTTTGCTTTCCTCCTTTAGCACTGTGCATCACTCTGTTTCAGAAAGTGGGAGCAGCCATAATAACATTTTAGGTCTTTTATATATGTCAGAGAAGTGTACCTAGCTGGCAGTGTGAATCGTAGAAAAGAAAGGCGCTCGGGGTTTGAGAGGGCAAAAAAGAGCATCCACGTGTTTCAAAGAGAGCGACTTGGAGAGTGTGCTTTGTCTCTTCTGATAAATCTGCTACTGGATGTAGTCTGGGGCAGTAGAAAGGAGTGATCTGCTCTCCTTGATCTAGAGGCTCTGTGCCTGCAACTGGCCTGACCAAAGGAATTTATGTTTTACCTTCCCATTACTTATCTAGCAACACTTGAGCCTCTTTAAAAAAAAAATATTCCAGCAAATGCCGAAATCATTTAGCACTCCCTGTGCTGCAGAGCTGCTGGAGTTTTCTTGTAATAAAGGAGGTAGTGAGAGGTCCTGGCAAAGATCAGAGCTGATGCTGTGGTAGGGCACTGTCTCGGTGGTAGCTCTGTGGCCAAGCAGAGGAGGGGACTTCTTCCCTGTGCGCACAGCTCTGGTGGGTTTTCTCATCCCTTCAGACATGTTGCTGAAGCAGATATTCACCATTAGGTCAGGAAATAGTATTCTTGTATTGTCAGACTGCTTGGGTCTCCGAGCTGCAAATTGGTGCAGGGCTGGTGTGTAAGGGCCCAGGGGCTGTTTGCATTGCTTTTGACTGAACCCCGCCTGATTTCTGAGCATGGGGCAGGTGGGTATGTATGAGTGTTGCTCCTTGGAGTGTCCCCATCACTCTGACCCATCCCATCCCCAGCATCGCAGGTGGTCTGAGCAGGCAGGACATGAGCTGCTGCAGGGGGAAGGGGTTGTGTGTATCCTTCCTTGCCTTGTGTGTAAACGCAGGCGTGGTGATGGCACAGTTGTTCTTTCTGAAAGAGATAACTGGGCACCCCTTCTGTGAGAGGAGAGGGTGGCACCGGGGTTGGTGGCTGGGGATGTGACCAGTGCTTTTCTTGTTTGCTGTCCACAAAGGCTGAGCGTGATTAGAAAGAGGACAGGCAGTGTGGATGCACCAGGGTCTGTAAATCATGGGCAGAGTGGGGAGGCAACAAATCAAGTGTCCACAAAGAGGGAATTGTATAGACAGCAGTAGATCAGTGGGTTGTGTGCAGAGTGCTCCACATATCATCAGACTGCGAGGGGAAAGGACGTGACAGCTCAGTATCTCTGGAGAGATATATTGTGGCTAATGGAAACTAAAGCACAAGTAGAGGAGCTCTCTATGGTAACAAACATTAAACTTCTCTGAAACAAATAGAAATTACGCTGTTAGGCAGCTGACAGAAGTTCCCCAGACTGGCAGCTAACACCGGTCGCTTACTTTAACAGTGAAAAGCCATTGGCGTTCAGCTGGTTGCAAAGCAGCTACAGGAGAGGCACAGGAGAGTTTGCAGTTAAAACCCCAAATGCTGGGGATGCAAGTCACCCCTAATGTGATCCTTTTTCCCATCCAGGGGAAAGCAGCATCAGTTCAGGGAGACCCTAATGTGCTTTCCCAGTGCACAATAACCTGACTCTTTTTTTTTTTTTTTTTTTTTTTTCTCCTAGCCTCATGCCCATTGCTGGGTCCTCTGGCTTCTCCATTGAGGCCAGTGCTCAGCTGCTCTGGCTCCCTGTACTTCCTTCCCTTCTTTCTGTGTTGTTCATGTTGTGAAAGGTTATCTAACTATGGAAGCAGTGATGATGAAGGATGCTTGTTCAGTTGATTTAGCTTTTGCCTAGATCACTTGGTGCTAAGGACTAATAAAATATTTATCAGATGTTACAAAACCAAACCCAGAACAACAGCACAGTGAGCAGTTAAATATTCCCCCTTGGTGATGGTACCTGCACAGTAGATGCCCTAAGGAGGAAGAGCTCTGTGCTACTCTTGGTTGTGTGCTGTAAGATGGTCTCTCCAGACAAGAGGTAGAGGTGCTTCCTCTGGGAATTACCTGCAGTCCCCAGCTGGACCAGTTCTGGTGAGACACAGGTGATACTTCTGGGCTTGAGCCATCAGGGACCAGTGTGCAATACCGTGGTACATCCTTATGTCCCAGCTGCAGGGTAGACCTTTCCAGTGGGATGCACTGTGTGCAAGGGCACCATGAGGCTTCGGGGCACTGAAACACCCAGTCCTCAATCAGAGGTGTTGAAGCGTGGCAGTAGAAGGGGTCATCTCTCTACCACAGGGGTGCCTTTCATTTGAAAACCTCCTTCTGCAGAGCTCAAATCTAACTGCTTTTCCAGCAGCTGTCACACTGATGGATATGGCTTTATGAGCTGGTTTGAGGACCCGTACACCTGCGGATGGGTTATTCTGTAGCCTGTCTCTGATAAATCAGCAGTTGGCCCTGAAGCGCTTGGCAATCTCCAATTTAGCATCGCCTCTCTTTGCAAGTCTTCTGTTGGATATGGTACTGCCATGGTGTACTAGAGGTTGCAAGGGACTTCTGAAAGTATTTGGCCCAATTCTTCTGCTCAAGGCAGGGCTCCCTCACAAACCAAATCATGTTCATGCCATGGGGTTGTGAAAATTTGCAAAGCTGGAGATGCCACAACCTCTCTGGACCCCTGTCTCAGTGCTGGACCATTCTGACTGCAACATTATGCAAGAATTCTTATAAATTCTTATGAAACTCTCTTTCTGACTAGCTTTCAAGGCATGTCTTCTATTGCTCTTGGACATTTAATACTGTTGATGTGCACCATGCAAAGCTTGGAAAGACAGCTGTCCTATGAGTGCAAGTCATCTTGTTTTATTCACACATGTAGATTTGAAAGTTTACTTTAAAAGAGTGAAAATCTACAGAAGTTGTTTTCATTCTTCGAAATTCAAAGCATATAAATCCAAGACTCTGCTTTGAGCCCATCCATGGCACAGCGTGGGCTAAAAATCCTAAATCCAGCTAATGTTCTGTTATTGTGTGATGTAGACCCTAAACAGTGACCTCTATAGCCATACTTATTCCTGTGTGCTCAGGCACAGCAAAGCATTTTGCAGAGAGGATGGATTAATAAGGCACGTTGCTGTGCATAACTTTTTTTCAGGGAACTTTTCTGCAGCAAACAGCTCCTCTTGGCAATGTTTGTGATCCCCCAGTGTAGGCTAAAGAGGCTGGAGACAATGTGCCGAGACACTGCCAGCTGTTCACTGGCTGGAACAACGCTGGAGAACGTGCCATGGCTCTGTGCGTTCAGGTTTGCGTTCCCCTCTGAGTCAGGTGGAATATATGCAAAAACAGCATGTAGGAAGAAAGCTGCTGGTGAGTGTTTGTCCTGAGGAGGCTGGTGTGCCATTTGAGATCTGCATCAAGCAAATTAAAAAAAAAAAAAAAAAAAGCCTCTGGGATTTGTTTGTGACCACAGTGGAGATATGGCACATGCCAAAGGTTGTTCCACTTCAATTCTGAGGTCACTGGATTGTGCTGGGCATGTAGTTTCTTTTGAGACAAAATAAAAAGTTAGACCAAGAAGATAGGAAACATTTGGATGCCCAGATCTAGTCATTGGTGAGGTCTTCCTCATAATTTAGTCCATTACGGAGAAGACCTCTGCCAAACTTCTTCTAAAAAGCCATGCAGTTCACTAGGGGTGCCAACCTAAAGTTACATGGGTGCCCTATCTGATACCCGTGCCAGGAGTTTATCATCACTGACTCAATTAATTACACTGTTAATATGCACATGCATATCTGGCAGCTTAAGCACTCACATGCTTTAGACAGATAAAGACTGTGAAACACTCTGCTGCATAAACATGTCACAATATTAACTGAGGAGAGTTCACTTGGGTCCAGAGTTGCTGTATGGAGTGGGTCCAGAGGGGAGGCCACAAAAAGGATCAGATGGCTGGAGCCCCTCTGCTATGAGGAAAGGCTGAGGGAGTTGGAGTTGTTCAGCCTGGAGAAAAGAAGGCTTCAGGGAGACCTTATTGTGGCATTTTTAATAATTAAAGGGGGCCTCTAAGAAAGAGGTGGAGAGACTTCTTATCAGGGTCTGTTGTGACAGGACAAGGGGTAATAATGGTTTTAAACTAAAAGAGGGAAGATTTGGACTAATTATAAAAGAATTTTTATTTTTTTTTACACTGAAGGTGGTGA
>JANIJG010001635.1:24244-40761 GCA_024611175.1 Megaceryle torquata | reverse complement strand
ACCCAACATCAGTTGAATAGTGTGTAGAGGAAACCCTCCCTTTGAACATCCAGCCCAGCACTGTCAGTCAAGATGCCAAGAGGAGCTGTGCTTCATTACTGACCACCTCTATGTCAGCTCAAACTCCTTCACATGCTGTCAGGGTCTCTTTTACAATTGGAGTGTAGAAGGCCTCAGATCCTTTGTGACCCCGACTCCAAATCCCTAAGGATTTGCCTTAGGTCTCCCGAGGTGCTCTCCAACAGTGGGTCCAGGTAGGACCATTCTTCCTGGCTGCAGAATAGAGCATGTTTTTAATATCTTGCCCTGTCCAGACTGGTCCATGAGCTACTTCATGACCTATCTCCTGTTTAATTTGTTCAAAGGCTTGTTGCTGCTCAGGGTCCCCTTTTAAATCATTCTTCCTCCAGATCACATAGCAGAGAGGGCTCACAATCAGACTGTTGTCTCGGATGTGCATCCTCCAGAAACCCACAGCGTCCAGGAAAGCCTGTGTTTCCATTTTACTGATCGGTTAGGACATAGCTGCTCTCTTGTTTATCACATCCATCATCATTGTCACGGTTTAGGATCAGGGTAGCTCCTTAGACCAATAACAGATGCTGTATCTTAACCCCATTCCCTCCCCAGAGGGGAAGATAAAGGGAGTAAGGGAGAGAGACAATGATTAGGAAAGGAAACTAGAACAGCTTTAATGAAAATTAAAATAATAATCATAAAGAATGGAATATATACACCATCAGTATCAAACCCAACCCCCCTGATGATATTTAGGTCACCGTCACCACTGACGTTGTGGAGCAGGCACTGGGGGAGTCCCAGACTGGGCCCTGCAAGCAGATGGGAGCTGTGTTCAGGAGCTGGATTCTGGTACCAGATTCAGGAACACACAGATCAGGATCGAAGACAGAACAGACAGGCTCCTCCTCAGATTCTCAGACTAAGAAACCAAATGAGGACCTCAGCCAAGCTGAACAAGGCCCAGCAAAGTGGGACAAGAGAGCAGAGGGTCAAGATGCTCCTGCTCCCTCAGCTTTATACCAAATATGACATATATAGGATGGAATACCTCACTGGTCAGTTTGGGGTCACCTGTCCTGTCCACTTCTCCCTGCAGGTGCAGTCTTTCACTTTTTTGCACCCCCATATGTGGTACACAAGATCCAGAAGTGGCCTTGGTCTGCACACCAGTCCTTGGTAGTAACTCTAAACATGGGGTGTTATCACTGACAGAAGCAGACACTGTGAGAACAGGCTGCTAACTTCAGACAGTGCAGTGAGTTAGAAGAACTGAACTGAAAAGTAAAGTCACTGAACAGAATTAGTTCTGTTCTCACTCAAACCAGGACACTAACAGATTACACATCATGTTGAACACATGCAAATTTGAATCAGAAGGGTGTGTAGTTTCTGTAAGACAAATTTTACATGCCTAAAGTTGCTCAAAACAGGTCTGGTGCTGTTTATCCCTTGCTGTTTATCCCTGCAAGATGGGAGGAGTTCAATGCAAAGAACTAGGGCGAGGGAAGAAAGTGTTGTAGAAAGTCTTGAGGAAAGCATGGAAAAGCCAACCAGGACTTGTCTGCTCCATAGACCTATGTAGTTGGTTAATCAAAGACAGAGGAAACTCTTCCAGTAAATGATATTTTCAATTATATCCGAATTAAATTCAGAAACAGGGTTTTGAGGTTGGGTGGAAAGTTTGGGAGCTTTTCTTTATATTAAAAGCAAAGTGGATTTTAAGCTTTAAATGGGTTGCTTAGAAATATGAAGAATTAAACTCTAAGAAAAGGTATTTGTTTTCCACTTTTTCTATCCAGACTTTAAATATCTAGCTATGGAAAGTACCACTTTATCTATTTCCAGAGCATCTGCATCACCAGTGTCTTCAGTTGTGCCCTGTGATAGGACTAGAGGTAATAGTAGCAAGCTGAAACACAGGAAGTTCCACGTCAGCATGAGGAAAACTTCTTCACTGTGAGAGTGACAGAGCTCTGGAACAGGCTGCCCAGAGAGGTTGTGGAGTCTCCTTCTCTAGAGACTTTTAAGACCTGCCTGGATATGTTCCTGTGTGGCCTGTCCTAGGTGTTCCTGCACTGGCAGCAGGGTTGGACTTGATCTCCAGAGGTCCCTTTCAACCCTTAACATTCTATGATTCTATGCTTTGTGTTGTTAAAAAAAAATAAATAAATTGTAGTTTATTGCTTTAATCCTTGTTTCTCAGTCTCTATATTAAATCTTTTTATGTCAGATGTGGGTTGCTTTTCCTCACGCTTAAGGCCCTTGGTTGCCTATCCTCACCTAGCTCCTATCATTTGTGGTTGTAATGGTAACTCTTAGACTGAACTTGACCATGGTACTTTCTCTATTGCACACATTTGTGTCACCTCTGATGCTGCTTCTTACTTGAGGGAGAAGATACTGCTAACATCTGCAAATCTATTGTGTTAATATTCTTTAAAATCATCCTTAAAACTCTCTGATTTTCTACTGCTCATATAAATTTTGACAAAAGATTAGACATCTGGAGGTCTGAGACAAGTAGCCTGTTGTGCTGACTAATATGGCATTTTTTGGTACTTTCCCATCTGTCTGTCTCTTCCCATCTGTTGTTTCTTGTCTTGTTCTTAGATTTTAACCTATTCAGGGCAAAGGCCATCTATTAATTAATGATGATGCAGCCCAACTACATTACACACAATGTAGCCTATTACTAGAACATACAGTCTGCAAGGGAGATAAAATTAATAACAACAGCCATCTCAGTAATAGCTGTAAATCCTTTTTAGACATACCTTTATATTATTCTTATAAGATTAAGTGATGAGGAAACATTTAGGTTCATACATGATGCATTACATCACTTTTATCTTCAAGTATTATCTAAGAAGGGTCTGAAGAAATTTTGCATTATTTTAGGTATCGCTCTTAGGAATCCCTGTATGTTTTGAATTCCTAAATGTGACCACTATGCTACTGTCCCTTAAATGCTGTTAGTTCCTTCTTGTCATAAAAGTAGTTTATTCTGCAAATACTCAGGATTTCTGTTAAGAACTTCACATTGTCTTTACTATACTGTAGTTGTGATCTGTGTGGTTTCACTGTTTCCCAAAGAGAATTAATTTAATAAATTCAACCTGCAGTTTTTTTATCAGTTTGTGGGTTTATGTTGTATAGTAATAATATTTTATTTGTACGGATATGGAATATTTTTACATGAAAACAATTTGCAAAGTATTTTGCTTTTTGCTGAGGACAAGATATGCACAGAGTGAATTCATGATACTTTACATGTTAATTTTTTTTTTTACTTAAATATGTAGCATATAATTTTTTTTTTTTCCTGCATATATTTTCATGTTTTCTGTAGCTATTTACTTTACATGCTTTGAATGTTCCATAAGGCTGATCTAGAAATTTGGATCTAAAGATAGCATGTTATAATCAACATGTGTTTACATAGTTTAGGATGCAAAGCCTCATTAATTTCACATTGTTTACTTTATTTTTCATGTACCAGACCTTAATGTTGAAATAGATGAATGGCACTGCTATAGTGGAAATGTTAGTCTGAAATGTACTTCATGCTATGTACACAGAAGTGAGAAAGACCTCACTGATGACCATCCCTGTTACTTAGTGAATGCTTTCAGCAAACATTTCTGGTCCTTTCATAGAGTTCTTGACGTTTCTAAGATGTTGCTATTATCAAAGAAACCAAAAAGGAAAGGCATAAAACTATACAAAAATAATCAGAGTACCTTCTGAATTGCTGTCCTATTAGTGCTGAACCCTTAGGATAATTCACTGTGGACTCTTATCCAGTTCATATAATTCACTGCTAGTTCTCAGTAATCAACAGTAAAATGCAGACTTGATTCAAGTGTGCATTTCCCATTGTTTTGCCCTTGCTTATTGCCTAAAGTGCTATCATAAGTATCACGTAAGCCTGTCAAGATTGCTGGTATCAGAAATATTTCTTTAATGTGAGACTTTTTCTAATTCCAAAGCCAGTGCATGGTATTTTGACAAGTTTCTGCTAGCATGATTTATGCACATTCTGTAAATTCACATTAACATTCACTTTGCATACCAGTAGGAAAGAAATCTGTAAGAGTGAAAGAGCTGTAAGGAAGAAATAAAGATTACATATTTTATCTAAAGTGATTTACAAAGCAAAATAATGTGAGATTATATTAGACAAACAGGAAAAATGGAGGAAAAAGTTTGATGTTAATATATGACATTGGGTAGGGAAACGACTCACAAAGGCAACAGTTGATTCTGTCCCTTTTTTATTGTTTGGTATTTCTCCTGTTTCTCAAACTGTTAGAACAAAGTAACCAAGACTGAGGCCACTGACAGTCCCCAAAGAGGATAGGAGAGTTCTTATCAATAAGTTGTGAATTAACTTTTCTGAAAAGAAAGTATCAAAACAAAAATACCTGAAATTGCTGTGTGAATCACTCTTCCTCTGCTTTAACTCATAATGGAGCTTCTAAGAGAGCAGCAGTTATTTTGGAAATGACTGAATCTCTGAAGTCCCACTGAAATAAATTTCTGACTGGTAGACCTTATTTGAGATGGTGTCTTTTACATTCCATTTATACTTCTACTGAAAGTAAACTGTATTTGATAAGGACATTATTAAGTCAATATATTTAATGTATGTTTGTGTCAGAAGAAGGCAAGTAATTGTTTCATGCATGTTTCAGATTGCTATAAACTTTCACTAACAAGGGGAGTACCTTCCCTTGAATACTTTTTCCCATACCTCTGGTGCCTTTTGTTCTGGCACGAGCATTTATGGCCACATAGGAAGCCACATCCGACAGCTGAGAAGTTAAAACTAATTTAGGAAAAACAAAATGTAAGTGGTTCAAAAAGAAATGTTGCTTATCTGGGTGGAAAGAGATTCAGCTTCATGTTGCCCAAAACTCTGATTGGGGCTTTGCCAAACACAGACCCAGTGGCTAAAAGACTATTTCACACTTGAGCAGGTGCCCAACCAATATTAATATTTACAAAGCAGGAGGCAGCAGCCGGCAATGTGGTTGACAACAGACTGAAATTGCTGATTGACTTACAAATAAATATGCCTTCAGAAGAAAGGGAAAGGGAGTGAGAAAGGGGAATGATAATATGTGGCAACCTCAGACAGACCCCCAAGGATCAGGGGGCTATATCAGTGATAAACAGGTATATAGAAGTCAATATCCTTTCCCAGCCCAACAGCTGTTTTCTCTGAATGTGATCTGAAGACACCGAAAAAGAAATAGAACTGAGCTTCTAAACCCACAGGTTAAGCCATCATTTATACTTTGACCCATGAATCCTAGGAAGGAGACGCATATGGGTTGTGTTTCTGCATTGTGAAAATGAAATTATTGTCTTTCTTTTTTGTCACTTCTGCCCTTACAGAGCTTTTGCAAGTGTGGTTGGCTTGCTTTTTTTTTTTTTAATTCTTGTTGCTTAAGCCTGTGTTAGATGCAATTTCTCTAGTAGTGCCTAGTATCCTGGTGCTGACAGAATAAGAAGGTACCTTTGCTTTTACCTACAAGGGCTAGAGTAGGAGCTGGAAGTCTGGGGTCTGTGTCAAGGATCTCTCTTCAAGTGATCAGCGTTAATGAAGTAAACTTTCTGACAGTACCAATTAGGAGAAAGAAGCACTGAAGTCTTAAGTGAGTTTTTAAGAGCAACATGATCAAATGTACGGATTTTGATGATTCACCTGACTCATTTTTGTGTTAAATTGAGAATATCACTCTAGATAAGTCTCGCTGACTTTCAGATGCCAAATTTCTAATTTGCAGATAATTTGGTGGACTTCAATCACAGAATGGTAGGGGTTGGAAGGGATGTCTGGAGATCCTCTAGTCCAACCCCTCTGTAAAGCAGGTTTACCTAGAGCAGGTTGCCCAGGATTGCATTCAGAAAGGTTTTGAATTTCTCCAGAAGAGACTCCACAATCTCTCTGTGCAGCCTGTTCCTGTGTTCCATCACCCCCAAAGAAGTTTTTCCACATGTTCAGGTGGCATATATTTTTTCTCATGAATAATAATTTATTTTTTTTTTTCCTCATGAGTGTCCAGTGACAGAACTAGGGGCAAAGGCCATAAAGTGGAAAACAGGAGGTTCAACCTCAACATGAGGAAGAACTTCTTCACTGTGAGAGTAACAGAGCACTGGAACAGGCTGCCCAGAAAGGTGGTGGAATGTCAATCTCCAGATACTTTGAAAAGCAGCCTGGACTTGTTCCTGTGTGATCTACTCTAGGCAATCCTGCAGGGGGATAGGCCTAGATGATCCTTAGAGGTCCCTTCCAACCCCTACCATTCTGTCATTCTGTGAGTAACAATTTTTCCTTAATATCAAATAACTGTTTCTTTAAGAGAAAATATTGCATCTAATAAGCAACTAACGAGCATTTTTCATGGACAGAAGAAAATATTTTAGCTCTTACCTGATAGCCACTGAAAAATAACCACTCAGAAAAATGCAAATAATTTAGCATACAGGCTGAGCATGAACATACTTTAGAGTCTGGAAATGAATTACAAGCACATCTACCAGATGTTGCGAAGAACTTACTGAAATACAAACCATTGCAGCTATTCACTGTAGCAAGTGAAGTTATAAAAGTGTAATGCTTTTGTTCTGAGGACAACAGAAGTTGTTCTAATTTGTTGTGTACACTAACACATTTATTTCTGAGATTTCCTTCAAGCATCAAAATTATTTTAAGTACCTACATTTTCAGATTCTGGGCAAGGGAAGAATATTTCTACGGGTGGAGAGAGAACAATTCAACCATTCTACAAGTAAAATACGTTTGTGTCAAATTCCTTTCTTTCTAAAATAACCCAAACTCTCCAATCTGAATATAAGCTCTGTCTTACTGCTATTAGTATATTTTTATTTTATTGCTGTTACTCTGCTGTTAGTGGAAGTTAAAATAGCATATGACCGCCACTGAAAAATGTGATTACTTATCCAGAAGTTGCTTTAGGAAGAAAATTCTATACTGCTTCAATGAGTCCTATTTCTCAAAATAACTTATATACAAAATGTGAAGCATCTATTTGTCTCTGGAAGTTTGTATTATCTGTTAGGAACTTATTAGATAACTTTACAATAGTCCTTTAGCTGAGATAGTATTTTAAAATTTTGTTCCTGGGATTTTGCAGATCTTGCAATCTGTTTGCTGAACAGGAGTCTCTTCAAGGGTTATCAGGAGGGTTGACAACTTTAGCTGCAAAGTATTGACCTAGTGATACAGTCCTGAAATGGATAAAATCAATCATGCATCATATGCAGTGAGTGGATATTGCTGGTTTCACTCATTCAACTTTCAATTCTTTTGATGTTGATTCAGCTTTTATCTTACCTATTCCGAGCATTTAATTTTCATCTTATGTCTCCAGCGGTGCATTAATGCAGTAGCCATCTCTTAACTCCACAAAATAAAAATATTTCAGTATTTGACTCTGTTTGTAACTGGATATGAAAATTACAGGGTTTTCCTGTTAGCATATCTGCCAAGAAAAGACACTTCTTGGAATCACTTCAAAATTTTCAGATTATACTTAATAAAAAGCTGTGGACTCTTCTTTGGTTTTCCTGGAATGCAGCAAATTGTCTGTCAGAATTTCACTGGCTTTCTCCTATTTAAGTACTGTTTTGCATACCATGAAACCCAGTTGGAAAATTAACAAATGAAAGGGATCTGGGTTTGTTATTCAAAACAAAATTTGCATGAAATATCTAATGAATTCTAGTTGAGCACAGGACTCTTTATTGTATATCTTCTGTCATTCTATATATAACAAATGGTAGTTCCCTCTCTATATATATTAAATAGTGGGTTTATGTTGTAAATAATATTAATATTTAAAATACAGCCTGACTCAAAATAAGCAAAGAAATTTTCCTCCTTGATTTACTTCATTCTACTGTACCCTTTCTAGAATTTAGTTTAACATCAGGTGGTAGTAAATGTGACAGAAAAATATTTTTATGGTGCTCTGTTCTTTTTTTTTTTTTCTTTTGAGACAAAGCACTTATCACTTAGAGGCATGTGGTCCCAATCTGAAAGATTAATTGGTTCATTCACTTCAAGTACCACATAACCATTCATACGCCATCGAGCTTAACACTATTAAAGGGTAATTTCCCCTGTGGGAGCTATGCCCAATACAGCCACAATCTCTACAGAATGTCTTTTTATCTTTCCATGGCAGGTAAGGAGACTTAAATAAAAGGTTTCACCAAGACTGCAATCACAGACGTACTCTTCCTATTGAAATATCCATGAAACACCAAATAAACACTCCTAAAAATCTCAATACTCCTAAACATTACCAAGAAGACTTTAGTGTACAGTTCCCACTTTGAAATTTTGTGTTGGAATCAAAGAACGTGAGATGCCTCATGAGATTAGCAGTAGAGGACAAGAAATATTATGGGAAAATCTGTTTTTCCTATTAAGTTCTGAATGTTGTAAAATGTTTCAGAATAATCAATGAGTATGTTTTGCCTTCATCTTTCATAATCATGATTTGTAAAAAAAAATAAATTCATCATTTATTTAGTTTGTCTACAATCACTCACTGAACACCCTATCATTATGGGTTCTATATTCTAGAAAAGATATAATTAAGTCTACGGTGAGGTTTTCTTTAGAAGTTAATGTTTTCACATGTTCTTGCTCAAATATTTAGGGGATAAAGTATTATCTGCAATAATTTTGTTTGGTTTTACCTAAAGATTCATTTTCCAGAGATGCAAATAATAATATGCTTTCTGCGTAAACTACTGAAAATTTATAGAAATCATGCTCACTTCTATTCATGGGTGTGTGTGTAAGAAGAAACAGTACTTTTTCACCCTTTCTGCTTTTGCTATCAATTTGCTTTCCTTCCAAGATCTCTTTTTTTTGCATTCACATTAGAATGAACAGGCTTTAATTTTGGATTATCTTTTGTAACTTAAGATCACAGAGCATGTTGGTTTTGACTTGAATGTGGTCAACATTTAAGTCTAAAACCCTTTTTAAAAGAATGCAGTTTTGGACCCAGATTCACAGCTCAAAATCAACTTGTTAGTGAAACCAAACCAATTTACAGGCCCAGTAGATCCATAGGATCATAGAATCATTAGATTGGAAAAGACCTTCAAGATCATCAAGTCCAGTCTTCTATCCAACACCTCCATGACCACTAGCCCATGTCCCAAAGCACCACATCCACCCGTTTTTTTAACATCTCCAAGGATGGAAGTTTGAAGCTTTCAAGATCTTAGGGGATATTTAAAATACTGGTTTGAGAAAATGAGAGTAACCTAAGTGCTGTTCTTCATGCCAAGGAAGTACTGCTTGGATTCTCAAGACCTTTCTGTGGCAGTCTCATCTACAAGCCGACTTGCTTGGCTTTCTTAAACGACATAAAATTCAAGTTCTGCTCAAAGCACTGAAGTTGATGTGTCAACAGTGCTGGCCTTTTACCCAAGAGTTCAGGGCTTAGCACATTAATAAATCAAAGCCTCACAGATAATAATTCTCTCTTGTGCTTGAGGGAAGTTAACTCACTCCTTTCAAATGAATATGTTACCCTGAAGTAATCAAAGGTGAAAGGAACATTCTCTTCATTTTACTGAAGCATCTCACATTCAGTCTACTTTGCATTAACTAAAGCTAAGCCTCAGTTTAGTCAAAGAACATGAAAGTGTGGTCATTTGGCTATCCATAGCATTTCATCATTCATTTGAAAGGAGGAAGAAAATAGGAAATGCTGAGTTTCAGTCCTCCTATTTAAAAAATACTTTGCTATTATATACTAAGCATTCTTTGGATCAGGGCTTTAATCGAAAAAGTGAAATTATGTATCAGATGAGACTGGAATTGGAAACTAAATATATAGGGTTTAGTTTTGGTTTTTTGTTTTTTTTTTTTTTACTTGTAAGTGATTTGAAACCACACAGCATAAGAACTCCCACACAGTTTTTTGTTCCACTGAAATCTCTACCCTGAACTCTTCAATTTTTCCCATAAGCACAAACTGTCAAGAACAGAGCTTGTGAAGAACACTTAGATATATACTTGTCATGTTATATACTTGTTTGCTTGGGATGTTTATAATAGGTAAAATTCATTCATTGGCAGCAGGGCAGCTACGGACCGTGTGCCATTTAATTCCTGTGTAAGCCTACATATTAGCCTTAAAATGGAAATTAACTTGGTCACGGCCTTCCCTCTCTGCCTCCACACCCCAACAGGACTAAGTTAAATGTAAATTGCAATACCTAAAATGCATAGAAAAAAAACCTAGGCAAACTGTATTAAGTTTAAAAACTCAAATAAACACTCACTGCTAAATCCAAGTGGTGGATTTAGCTTGTTGTAGCACTCGAAAGAGGACAGAGTGTAGTGGTCAAGAAGTTCCTTATAAATTTGCCTGCCATAAATATAGTTTTAACCTACAGCTCTAGTGCTGTCAAGCTGAATCCCTTGCTGGTCTCAGGGAATGATTCCATGTGTTGAGATGGGCACTAAGAACAGTATTTTCTTCTAAAACTATAAATATCATCAATATGCTACAGAAAATGTTAGGGGGTTAGGGCTATCCTTTTATAGCTCTTAAAAATAATGTTTTAAAAAAATAAAATCAAAGTGAAATCAGACATAAAAGATAATAATTTTCCACTGAAGTGTGATATTAAGTACTCAAAAGTCAGGTAATGAAAATGTTCCCAGAGTAGCCATAACCTGTCATCAGATTTCACAGGTGACTTCCCTCTAAGCATTCAGTTTAGTATAATACTTTGAGGGTTGGTGAAAGGTAATAAAAACCACTAGATATGCAAGATGGAGAAGTGTGAGATTTGATTGGTATTTTTTCTATGATTGTATATTAAGTATAGTTTATTTTACTTAGATTCTTAAGATTAAATCATAAAACACAATAGGATTCATCTTATATTAACTCTGAATAATATGTAATTTTGAGATAATAAGTAGAGGAAAAAGTAATGCAGGAGTTTAACATAACTGTGTGATAGAATGAAGGTCCTGTGTAGCCTATAAAAATAAGGATTTATCCCTATGCAAAACAATGTGAAAAAGATTACATTTCATGCAAAATCATGGGTGAATCACATACTGGCAATGTACTCAAGCATACAAAAATTGTGAATCAAACTGCAAATAGTATTGTTGGATTAAATCTAATTTCTTCTACAGAAACAAATAAAAATAACTTTTTGCTATTATGTTTATAAGCCACACAATATAATCAGTTTAAAAACCTGTTGCACTCCTGGTTTCACTTCTATGAAATCAGTGGAAAACATGACATATTTTTACTGCATCAGTATTTTTTATAGCTATATCTTTTCAAAGGAACATTTAATTGGATTATTTTATTAATTCAATAGAGTATATCTACTAGAATTGTTTTGGGTTTTGTTGGTTTTTTTTTTTTTAAAGTACATTTGAAGAAACAGAAAATTATGAAGATAAAATGCCCCCAAGAACTTTCTTTTCACTAAAATTACATCACAGAAAAACTCAAGATTTTGGGATTGTTGATTTGGGGGTTTTGTAATTGGTTTAATTTTTTATTTGAATCAACACACAGTCTTCATTTTAATATACTGGCAAGGAGATAAAGCTGAAATAATTTCACTTTTATTTCACAGTTAATCCATCAAATACATCTCTCTCCAATTTGGAGAGAAAAATGTTGTGGGGAACCATGTCAAAGGCCTTACAGAAGTCCAGATAGATGACATCCATATCTCTTCTCTTGTCCACTGACTTGGTTACTCCATCACAGAAGGCCACTAGATTGGTCAGGCCCTTAGTGAAGCCATTTTCTGGAGCAGTCAGGTCAATTTGTTTTAATATTATTTTCTTTATTTAAAGCCTGTTGCATGTGTATGCAAACCCTCTGAAATATAGAAAAGCAGAATGCCATCATTTTATGCTTTTAGTGTTTCCATTGTGGTATTTTAGTCTGTTGCAGGAGACAGAGCTGAAAAAATCTTCGAATAGTTACTCACATTGCACTTTATGAATAGGCCAGTCTAAGGTTTATTTGATTTCCAGAAGTAAGCAGTTACAATTTTCACCCAAAGTTATTGGCCAATGGATGGATTCCTGTGGTATTTGACATGTTCTGTTCCTGACTGGAGCTCTGTTGCTCATTTCTTATTTGGGGAATTCAGAGAGTACTTCTTTTGGTTTCTCTTTTGATTGTTGTAACCAGAAAAGCAGATCATCACTGCAAAGAATTAGGCTTATAATTTGTAATTAATTTCCCATTAATATTTTGTAAAAAATGCTTGAAAGTGATTCTTTTGTCAGTAAGTTCTGACAGGAAACGTTGGCTAAAATGTGTGCAGAGAGCAACACAGGTGAGAAATAAATACAGTCAGAGTAAATGTAATATTCCTTCCTGATCAGAGAAATTTGTTTGAGAGATTCTCTCAAGTCCACTAGACTTAGGACCCTGGTAGCCACTATAGGAGAGTTGGTGAGTAAGCCCAGGTAAAGGGTGAGCTCACTTTCTAAGAGAGGCACAGCCATTTAAGAGTAGTAAAGGAAAAAGAATTGGGAAGTTCCATGTCTGCTGGAACTGCCTGAAGGAGAAGTTTTACCTGGGAGCTGTTATGAGAACAGGGTAGAGGACAAGGCAACTGAACATATCTGCAGAGAGTAGAATGAGTTGAACAGGACCAAAATGAAGTGACCCACTTTCAGCTTCTCTAAGTTGGGGAACCAGCAGCAGGTGGGAGATCTTAGAAAGGGGAGGAGCAGGAAGGACAGGTAAGTCAGTGATGTTTTGTAGTGTTATGTGTGAACTTGGCGGTGTTAATTCAACGGTTAGACTTGATGATCTTAAAGGTCTTTTCCAGCCTAAATGATTCTATGTTTCTGTATGTATGGTGGAGCAAATATACTTTCTCTGAATTTTTAAGAACTATTCTGTACCCCTGGAAAGTAGGTAGTTTCAGGTAGACTGAGCTATTTGAAGGTCTTTTTGTGTTATTCCAGAAAGACTGAGAAGGTACAGTGAAGACACAATCTCAGCCACAAATAAGTGTGCCAGCATAAAGGGCAGTAAGGAGATGTTTTCCAAATTAGAGATGTAGCTAAATTTATTTGATAATCCCTGATGCTGAAAATTAAGAACACATCTTTTGAGGATTCTTTCTTATGTATTCATAAATTCCTTTGGGTTTCAGCAGGTGGAAAATGTTGTGAGAAAAACCTCTATCAGAACTGTTACTTCTGTTAATAGCAGACTACTGAGAAAGCAGTGCAGGAGCATATAAAGAGTTCTTTGTGAGGGAGGATTTGTTCATTTTAAAAGAAGAGGTGTGGGAGAAACCTGTATTTCGATTAAAGCCATTATGAGTTTAGATGATTCAATGAAGCATACAGAGCTCAGTGCTGTTAGGTACTGAACCTTGGAGCTGTGATCCAACAAAGGATTTAAATACCTGATCCAGGATCCTGCTTAGTCTTGTAGCAGGAAATGGTTTTTTTTTATATATTCTTGAAGGTGTATTTCAGTGCTTTTTTGAAATAGATCCTTAGGATATTGCAGGTTTGAGCCCTTGAAGAGGAAGGAGTACCAATAATGAAGTAAGTGTAAGTAGATCAACGAGAAATCATATCTTGATTTACAAAGTTACAGCAAAAAAAAGGACAGAAAAGACAGTGTTGGAGACTACAAGCTGCTGCCAGCAGAAAACTAATTTCTTAGTCATAGCATGTATTGTCACATTTGAAGAAACTAAGCTTGTAACTCCCATGACAGGGGGGCTGGAACTACCTGATGTCTAAGGTCCCTTCCAACCCAAACCATAGTATAATTCTATAACATTAAAACCTAGATTAGATATTGATGTTAATCATGTTATTGAAAATCAGACTAACAATACTGAAATTACTGTCTGATTAACTATTTGGTTTTATAATCATATGCTGCAAAGCCAGTGTAATTCCATAATGCCAGCTGACTCTCAATTTAGCGTGTTCATGTAATAGTTTGAGGTATGAAATGAAATGCCAGATAGAACAATAGAAGGAAGGCATGTAAATCTGTTTAAGAATGTGAACATATTTCTGGAAGAGAAAGTGGAAAGAAATTGCTGCAGCCATGTGCTAAATATTTGGGTTGAATATAATGAAGTAGAAAATTGCTTGTGTTTTTCACTCTGAATAATGTAAGTACAAGCCCTAATGGATTGTTGTCTCTCCTCTTTGAATCTTTGTTATTCATGAGTTTCTCTGGATGGACTACAGAAATGTGACATCGCATCCTGGGATGCTGGCTAAAACAAAAGGAAAGCAGGTTGTTGAATAGTGCTGATGATAGACTATTATTTATTAGTTTTTATGCTTTGTTTGGGTTGGTTTTCCCCTGTGTCTCCTATAAAATCTTAGATACCTTTGAATCATAGAATTGAATCATCAAAAAAACACCAGAGTGCTCATATTGTTCCTGCATTCTTTATAATTGTAATTATATTTCTAATTTGTAATTCTGAAAAACAGAATACAAAGTGACTCAAAAATCTCCTTGCAACTCTATGCCAGTAACTCAAGGTTGAGCTGTCATATCCTGAGTTTTGGCACTGGCAAAGGCAGTTACTGATGCTGGTGCTCTTTGGGTAAACCGTAAAGATAATCTAGTTTTTGGAAGATATTTAGATACTTAAACTGTTTGGACAGTTTCATGATTTGTAGCAGACACACAACTGCCACTGAATCCCCAGTCTACATTTACATTTAGAAGTTTAAACACCCTTGAAATTTTTCCCTTTTTGTCTGATCCAGTGCATCGTGAACTCTGTAGATATTTCTCTGAGCTTTAGATAGTGTCTTAAATTAAGATCATGACGTTTATATTATGTCAGCATAGCATCATTTCACTTCACAGCTGGAGTTTTAAAATAAGGCTTGAGAAATGAAAATGCCATTACAGGCTTAGCAGCTACCACTTAATTTTCACATTCATATTCTGCCTAAGATGTCAAATCAAAAGTGATATCTGGAGAGAATAACAGTCTGGATCTGATTTTCAGGTGTGTACAGTGCTGAGCAGTGCCTGCTGATAGGCCATCAGACCACTCTCCCTGCCATGGCAGAGTGCTCTTCACCAATAACTTCATTACCTTCTTTTCCCTGACAGCTTGTGCATTAAGAGGTGTACAACTGAATTCTGAGCTTGCACTGGCTCAAGTTGGGGATAATAACTGACAGAGGTGTGGTGAAATCACTATAGGATGAAAACCAAAAAAAGACTAAAGACTTTGTCAGTAGTGAGCAATCTCTCTGTTATTCTAGGATTAATATTCCTTTTCTGTCCAGTGCTTCTGTAGAGTTGGCATCTACAGAGCATAGTATCAGTAGGCTGTACTGGGAAGATGAGTTAAGAGGTGCAAAATAAAGAAAATTAAACCCTTGGAATATTTTTATTTAAGCAAAGAATTTGTAAGTTTTATGGTAGTATTTTCTTAATACTGCAAAACCTAATTTCTCACAATCAGCTTCTTGGGATATAATAGCAAACTAGCTCATTTAAACTTGCCTGCAGGGATTTCCAGTGCAGATAACCTGTGACCATTATGCATGTTTTGTTACCTGGATTCTTAGCCAGACAGTGAAATTATTCTTACCGTAAACATTTTTAAGAGTGAGGATTTTGAGGACCAGACCTTCAATTTGTGTACCAGTCTGGTATCCTTCTTCTGGGTATGAGGAAATGTTACCATTTTATGCCAGCTAAGACTTTGAGTCATGCTTTTCTGAATAGCATCTGATCAGTTTTTTATGTAAACCATTGCTTGCTTACTACTTTTTCTCTCCTATCTTGTATTAGGGCCCCCCCAGCGAAATGCTTCCCCCAAACAAGATCATGAAGAAACAAAACATGACAAAGTCTTAGACAAGGGCAGTGAAAGTGGGACTTCATGTAACGAGCTGTCCACCTCAAGCTGTGACAGCCACTCGGAAGCAAGCACTCCTCAAGAAAATGCCACCAGCACTCAGCCATCCACAGCCCACCAGCCAAATACTCTGACTTTGGATCGTCCATCTAAGAAGGCCCCAGTGCAGTGGATGCCACCACCAGACAAACGCAGGAACAGTGAACTCTTTCAAACTCTCATTAGCAAGTCCAGAGAAACAAATCTTTCCAAAAAGAAGGTATGTGAGAAGTTGAGTGTTGAGGAAGAAATGAGAAAATGTATCCAAGATTTTAAAAAAATCCACATTCCAGATTACTTTCCAGAGCGCAAACGTCCTTGGCAGTCTGAACTCTTACAGAAATATGGGTTATAGTAATCAACTTTTTCATGACATATCTCTGGGGCATTTAATGTTTATTAAGTTGCCACTAACTTACTGATGTCCTTCTTCTGGCCTACTCTGCCACCAGAGCTATTCCTGCTGCTTATTTCTTTCTGTGAACAGTGGATGTTGGATAGTACATGGTTTCTTTAAAAATATA
>JANIJG010001635.1:0-12019 GCA_024611175.1 Megaceryle torquata | reverse complement strand
GTTGTATTGAGTTGTAGTGGAATCATATGATTAGGCCGGAGGTTGTAAGTAGGGCGGCAATTGCTCCAAAGATTGGTTTAATTTTTATTTTTAAAAGAGAGAGATTTATTGCAGTGGCATAGTATATTGTCTGTAAGCCTACATCAGCAAATTCCTATTTTCTTCCTCCTTTTTCAGGCTCTGTGCAGCAGAACCATGTAACCGAAAGCATTGCTCCCACCTGGGATTCTCAGTTTACTGGACACTAGAGAAAAGAGAGTGAGTACTGCTACTCCCTCCACTGCATTGTTACAGCCTTAACCTCCTCAGTCTCCAATGTCTTATATTCCTGAATGATGCCAAATGCATAGTCTGTGAATTTCAGCATGGAATTTGGGTTATTTTGTTTATTGGTTTGTGTTTTTTCCCCCCTCTGTAAACTTTCTTCTAAAGACACCAGCTGCAAATCTGGGCTGACAGCCAACTTTGTCTCTCCTTGAATAAAAATAACACAGAGCTATCTGGAAGTGCAGAGAGGACAGCAGCAGATCACACAGCGACTTATATCAACTGTGCAATGCTTAGTCAAGATGCAGCAAGCTGCTGAGGTGCTCCCCTAGAGAAGGAATCTTAAACAATGTCCATACAGACAGACAGGCATCTGTAGATGCATGGTCCCTCACCAAACAGAGTCCAGGTGGTGATGGCAATAAGCTGATCTCAGCTTCTCCTGAACTTGCAGGGTGCAGAACTGTAGAATGAGAGGGCTTACAGCTCCCTTCACCAGATGGGCCTGGGCTCTCCCTGCGCTGCTATGACACCTGGGTGGGAAAATGGCCATGCAGGGTCCTGAAGGGAGCAGAAGCAGATGCAGTGTGCTCAGAGAGAATGAATTTCCTAAGCTGAGGTGAGAATCATCAGCAAATTTGCTGTGAAAGCAGCAGCACCTCTGTGCCATTTGGGGGAGGTTGTAAGAGGGGGCTTGAGGCTGGAGTCCAGGGCATGAAAATAACCAGCAGCTGCTCAGTAGGTGGATGATGAGGGTGGAATGGAAAATAAATTGCAGATTTTTCTGTTGCAAGTTGCAGAAGTTAGAAATGTGCCTCCAGAAGAAAATTAAGTTGAATAGCAGAGAAATGAAGTGAGGCATTTTTTAGTTCAACCAAACTTGTCTGGCCCAGAAAACTTTCTCTCTTATTAATCCACCCTTTCACTGAGCTGATAATTGCCTTTCAGTGCAGACCTTGCCTTCCCCCTCTTTACCCATTGGCTCATGGTGCTTTCTTCACCAGCTGCCTTTCAATTGATTGCATTGCAGCAGTGCTATCAGACATTGATCTGTGATGGGGAATGACTGCTCAGCTCCAGCATCACTAACTGAGCCATCCCAAACATCACGACAGGTATGTCACTCACAGAAAAGGTGTTCTGGGAGGTGGCAGAAGTGACTGTCCAGATGTTCTGCTGGATGAGCTGGAGACTGCTTCTGCATACAGGCCCTGAGGTGTAACCATTTGGTATGTACTCAGGCTGCAGGAATTTGGGTAGTTAATTGATGATGGATGGGTAGATACCTGGAGGTTTAGGCAGCAGATGAGTTACAGTTTAACAAATGTCTGGGATGCCTGGATTGTAAACAGAGTTGTCAGCCTGCATCTTTATGAACCCCCACTGATGGGCTGACATCCTGGCCCCTATCCTTTCCCATCCCCAGGCAGGTGCATATTGCCCAGGACTGAAGCTGTCCCTGGTGTCCCAGCTGAGCTGCTCCATGGCTAAGGTGATGGGACTGGCTCTGACTGCCAGGTCCTGGTCTGGTCCTCCCCAGGGAGCTCCCACAGTCCCTGACAATGTATATGCATACAGGAGCTGTTCATCTAGATATATTCTTAGGAAAAAAAAAAAAAACAAAAAAAGACTGGAATACTAAAGTACTAAAAAAACCCCAAACAAACCAACAAACAAAAAGAGTAGTCACAAAAATGCAGGAACAGCAACAATGCCTCTGTCATATTACAATTGATTAAAAGTAATCACTTCCCTGTAATTATTCTTTATTTTTTAGGTCAAAGAAAAGAAGCTGTGCAAAGACCTGCCCTGGACAATTCTGCTCACTATTCATTTCTCCTTCCTTGCATTCAAAACAGCTCATAATAATTGATTCAGGAAAAAAAGGTTATGTGCCTAAACTAATACAGGACAGAAATGAAGCTGTAACTCTGTGTATTGAAAGCAATCACCCAAAAAATATAACCCTGCCTCCAGAATAGAAGATTCCAGAGGATGATGAAATATCAGCATGTGCCGTCTTGAAAAAAACCAAAACCAACCAACCAACCAAAAAAAAAAAAAAAAAACCAACAACAAACCATCACTCTCTATCCCCTCCTGTCAATTTATGTAGCTGCTAAGACTGGCTTTCACAAACAATGGAACTGGTAGAGGAAAAAATATGAACCCTAGAAGTCTTATCTATAGGGAGAGAGTTAGGCATATCCCTAGGGATACTGAGAAAAGATCTCTTTTTATTATAATATACGAACAGTGTTTCAAAGAAAAAATGGTTTATATACAAATAATGGGTTCTAATTCTTAGAACTAGGTTTTGTTATTCATTACCTATTCGCCTCTCTACTCACAACATCCTAGATCTTCGCTTATTTAGACACTGTCGAAATAACTATCCATTGTAATGGTAGAGAGGGGTCTTTAAAACTGGAGACAAAGCATCTTTTACATCCATTAGGTTATTTTTGCTGTCATTTCTTGTGAAGAACCTTAGTGTAAATGAGAATCTGCCACATTCCTCTTCATAAACACTGACATTTATTAGCAGGTTAAGATAGGAGAAGAAAAGTCCTTTTGATGCGCGGCATAGAAGATAATTAATTAGAGTTGTAATTCAGCAGAAAAGTGTTAAAATTAAACTTCAGAAGAATTATACAACTTAATGAATTGACCTGGTATGTACTGAGATTTCTAGCAACTTACTTAATTGCCCTAAATTAAATGACCTAAACTCATGATCAGACGTAAAAAAATTGAACTGGTTGACCTGACCTGTGAGCAGGCAGTAAATAACAAATTGAGGAGGGACTGATAATAACTGTGTATTCTGAGAGCATAAGAATGTAACTCTATAGGAAAATGCAAATAATTTATATAATAATTCCTGGTCCATGAAGATTACTATTTAAAATCTGTTTCCATTCATTTCTGGGAAGACCCAAAGGCTTCAGCAGGGGGACTACATATAATATTTTGAATTAAGGAGTTCTGAATAAAAGCATCTAAACCAAGGTATGCTGAATGGGCAGTTTTCTGCTCCATTTTCCTACCTCACTTAACTCCTATCTCCTTTGTGCTGTGAGTGCCTGGCAAGCAGTCTGTCAGCTGTCACAGATGTTTGAAGACATGGACTGATGAACATGCTCTTTATACAGTATCTGTGCTTTTTATATTTTAATGTGTTTCCTAGCTGTTTAGCAGAGTTCTCTAACCCTTACACCACATCTATAAGATTAAAGAAAATAGCAGGGACATTTAGCTTAATGGACTATGAAGCTGGTACATCTGAACCTGAGGGCACACACAGAAATCTTACACATTGTTCTTAAACAAAAAGATTCTTAAATTAAAAAAAAAAAAAAAAACAGAAAAAAGTTTGTTAAAACAGAACTACAAACAAAAACTGGAGAAGTTGGCCTGGGTGGACCTCATAAAGTTCAGTAAGACCAAGTGCAGGGTCCTGCACCTGGGTCAGAACAATCTTCTTACCAATACAGGATGGGGGATGAGGTGATAGAAAACATCCCTGTGGAAAAAGACTTGGGGGTTCTGGTGGATGAGAAGCTGGACATGAGCCAACAATGTACACCTGCAGCGCAAAAGGTCAATCACATCCTGGGCTGCATCAGAAGAAATGTGTCCAGCAGATCGAGAGAGGTAATTCTTCCACTTTATTCTGCTTTGGTGAGACCTCACCTGGAGTACTGTGTCCAGCTCTGGTGTCCTCAACACAGGAAAGACATGGTCCTGATGGAGTGGGTCCAGAGGAGGGCCACAAAATGATCAGAGGTCTGGAACACCTCTCCTACGAGCTGAGGCTGAGGGAGTTGTGTCTGTTCA
Source organism: Megaceryle torquata (assembly GCA_024611175.1). Classification (NCBI taxonomy): domain Eukaryota; kingdom Metazoa; phylum Chordata; class Aves; order Coraciiformes; family Cerylidae; genus Megaceryle; species Megaceryle torquata. The sequence goes on along the minus strand of JANIJG010001635.1, from coordinate 7,912 downwards.
GCCTGGAAAAGAGAAAGATTCAGGGAGATCTTATAGCAGCCTTCCAGTACCTGAGAGGGGCCTACAGGAAAACTGGAGAGGAACTGTTTACAAGAGCTTGTAGTGAAACGCCAAGATGCAATGGTTTTAAACAAGAGAGGGGTACATTTATTTTGGACATTAGGAAGAAGTTCTTTGCTATGAGGGTGGTGGAGCACTGGAACATGTTGCCCAGGGAGGTGTTGGAGGCCCCATCCCTGGATAAATTCAAGGTCAGATTGGACATGGCTCTGAGCAACCGGATCTAGGTAAAGATGTCCCTGCTCATTGCAGAAGGATTGGACTACATAACCTTTAGTGGTCCCTTCCAACCCAAGCCATTCTATGATTCTAAGTGTCTATTTTCTCACACTGTTCGAAAGTGAACTGACTGCTCCCAAAATGCCAGCATTTCCCTTTTCATTGACTTTCTCACTCTGCTGAAATCATGACATGTGTTCACCACAGCAGTGGATGTTGCCAAATGGCATAAGATCACTGGCGCTACAGGAATAAAACTGTATGCAAATCTAAGGGATTGGAAAAGCTACCCAGAGGCTCAGGTGGCTTTATTAATTAAAAACTAAAGCAAACAGGCCTTGCAATACTCTTTGGTAAGGACCCATGTATCCTAAGGCAGAAATCCTGCAAACACCATGAGTCAGTGCTGAAGTTCTGGGCAAGTTTAAGTGTTTGTCAGAATCAGAAAGTCATCCACCTAATTAAGGATTGATTTTAAACTTATACTTCCCCTTCATTATTATGCACTGCAAGAGCGTACTACAAACATTAGTATCCCATTATTGGTTCATAATGTGGTGCCATTACTCTGTCCCAGCTCAAATTACCACTGTAATGGCTACTGGCTTCCAATAACCTACCCCAATATGAGATTCCACAAGGGAGACACAGTTTATGTGAGGCACCACTATAATTGTCTCGTAATATGCATAAAAGACCAAATTGCGCATAAAAAATTGAACATCTTCTGAATGCAAAGCCTCTGTGCTTTCTGCAACAGATGTTTTCTTTCATGATACCCAGGAAGGATATATCTTGGGGATTGTTTTAATGCAAATGTATATTATTGTCTCTATAGACATTTGTTGGTGCCATTTCAAGCATCTACTTCCCTTCTACTTTCCTGCTGACTTATCCTTCTATTTAATTTAGACTGGGATGTAAATATGTGAAATATTGTAAGGCTCACCCTTTAGAGTGCAAAGACATGCAGGCATCGTCCTCTGCAGAGATGCTTCTTGATCTTCTGTCACATGCTGTTGATCATTGTGAGTTCAGTTACCTGTACTGCAATTAAATTTGATTTCTATTGCCCACAATTTCTTTCCTGTCTCACTGCCACATATTGGAGTTCCCTCCTGTTCAATGCTCACATCAGTCCTTACAACATGCTCTGCTAAATAATCACCACACACACTCTATTCCCATCCAGCCCCTCTAAGCTAATAATTATTATTTTGAACTTGAATTTAAAAAACAAACAAACACAAACAAACAAACCAACCCCACATTTAATTATTTAATTATTTCCTATGTTTCTTCATTTACATTTGCCATCATGCATTAACTGAACTTTGATTGACTAATCTATCCTTAGAGCAAGACATATTTTAAAGCAAAAGATAACACATCACTCTAACAGGGAAGTGCAATTCAGACTACCACTCCTTTTCACACACAATTTATTTATGCATATATAAAATGTAGACAACTACCCAATCTGTCAGAGAAATTTCTCCATTTAATTTTTCTTTCATCTCTCTCCCTCTGTGATCTTCATCTCACAGTCAATAACTCTTCTGCTCCCACATTGTATGTCCTGTCAACTTTCTTTTCTAATGAAAAAGGCAGACTTTTTTTTTTAATCTATGCATGTTTCTTACTTGTTGATGCAAAAGCCTATAGCATTTTTTATTTTACTTTTCAGAAAACTAGTTCTCTCTCATTAAACATCCATTTCTTTTCCATCCATCATATTAAAAAAAACCCCAAACTTCCATACTTCATAGCATTAAGCAATACCTTTTCTATTCACAGCAGTAACCTACAGTCAGCATTCTCTACCTTTTCTCGCTTATTGCTTTCCTCACTTATTGCTTAAGTGAGGAAAGATTGAAAAGTGTGGTATTAAAAATCTCTGATAATGATTGGGGACCATTCCTGCTCAATTCACTGATAATAAAGTTCCAATCTTTGACTTAAAGTTAGATTGTGGACACATGAATGAAGATGTGCAAAGAGCCTACTAATGCCAATCATATTATTAATTTGTTAAAAGAATGATTAAGGGTTCTGTTTCCTCTGAGCCTATCCTGACACATTTAAGTTAGCAAGTATTTTGACAGTGAGTCTTCTTGAGTTTTCATTACCATGGGGTCTCCAATAGATAGACAGATACCTAAGATATTTGTGTGGAAGTTATTGTTTTCTCCCTTCTTTAGCCATAATATCTGAATTTGGTGATGCTCTTACCTGCCAGTTTTACCATTATCAAAATTACAAGTCCTTATTTCTTTGACAGATTTCTAATAATGTGTTATGAAATATTGATATGAAGCACAGATTTTATGTTATTTCGTTCAGGAAGGGCTAGGGAAAGGAAGCTGACTATTTCCATCAGGTAATTAAACGGTTTTAATGTTTTGATATATAGGGCAAGTGGACTCTCTGATTGGAATAGGAACTTGTGTTTCAGTGATCAATCATTTAGCTTGCATCATATAAAACTAATAAATATTGAATATGAATATAGCAGAAACACATCATTTATCTTAGTAATATGTTAATATTTTATAGGAATTTTGATCTCAAATCAGTTTATATTAAAATTAAATTATATTTCTGATGAGACGGAACATATCTATGTTGGAAATGATGTAACTTTCAAAAGGCTATAAAGAGGTCTCTGGAAGGAGATGAAATGGTTGAAGGGATACACTTATTTATTTACTTGCTTTGTAATTAAACATCATTAATGACTTAGAATCTATGTGATTAATGGAGTACTGTCTTCGCAAATTTGCTTTCTGCACTGTAAGGAAAAGACCAAGGAAGAACTGTGAGAAAGGTGATTAAGGCAGCACTAACTTCAATAATGGGACTGAACAAACTCTATATCACTTCTGATGGGCCAAATTAGAAATGAACAAAAGAAGAAAAAAAAGTCTTGGTAAAGACAATTTAGCAAAAGAAACCAGTACACTACAATTTAAAACCAAGACCTTTAGGGATGAAATCTGATCAAATATTTTCAAATTTCTTGTAGCCAGTTGAAATTAGTGTGGACATGCATAGTAACTTTAGTAAGTTTTGGATCAGGTCTTGTCTTCTAATGAGGCTTAGCTGAATTAGGAAACAAGTACTGCGGAAACAACAGCTTTAGATTGGAGAGCTCCATCTTCTACTTTGACAATAACTTGCAACAGAAAGATAGCTGAGTTTATCTCTTTTTTATTCCTCTTTGTATTAAGACTGATAAAAGATGACATCCTGTTTTGATATGAGTACTTGAACTCTTTTCAGGAGTCACATCTGAAAGTATGCTCTGAAACCATAATAATGGAATCATTAGTACAGTGGATCTGCTCTTGTACTGGTGCCTTCGATTATCTAGGAAATTACCTAGGTCTTCACAGCTAAGACTGCAACCAGGTCTTCATTAGCTCTATTGATTTTCATCTACTCACAGTTTGAAAAGTCAGTTACTGAAACTGGGCATCTTCAGCAATTGAGGCCTTTTCAGTTGGTTTAGCTTTTTGAAATTCCTCATCTTCTATCCAAGCCCCTTGTCCTAGGACGGAGCTTATTTCATAGGAAGCATTTCCTTATAACATATTATTCCTCAGAGATTCATGAGACAATATTTCTTTCACTTTAGCTGGCTCTACTAAATATGCTCTAAAATTTTCCATTTGCCATGATATCAAAAAACCTTACAGTTAAGTTTTGTACTGCATACAATGAGCTTTTTGTCAGCTATTTCCAACATCACGTACTTAAATATATTTAGATCTGAGAATTTTTTTTTACTCTAAACATTTGTAAAAGCTATGAAATGTTGTCTTCTTTAAATAATAGAAAATGAAAATAATAAAACTGAAAATTAAAACCTGTGGTATAAGGATTTAAAATAGCCATAAACTAAATGATTTTGATGAAACAATGAAGCAAGACACAAACAATTACAGACCAGCATGTTCTGTGTTTTGCCAAAAAAAAAAGAGTTTCTTCCCCCACCTTCCATAAATCATGTGCTTAGGATTCCAGAAAGGTGCTTAGATTGCATCACTGAACACTTAAAACCCACACATTCAAGCATGTCTGCAAACCTTTAGAATCCTTTGTGTTCTTTTTTATTTTTATTTTTATTCTTTTTCCTAAGGACTGTCATATAAGATTAAAATAAAATCCTTACTTATCTAGGGCCTAGAGTCGATTATGAAAACTCAGCTTAAGAAAGTACTGCAAGAAAAAGCTTAGCTTTACTTAGCCTGAATGAAATTACTGCAGATAAGCATTACAGTAAAAAATAGGGGTAAAAATCATAAAGACAACAGGTATGTAATGCTCAATGCTTCAGACTTTTAGTGATGTAAATCTTCCATGCTTGAAAGCCAAAACCAGAAGCTGCCTATGTTCCTTTCTTTATGGGATCAAGATGTAATGGTTTCATTATGGATATGTTAGAAAAATGAGCTAATTATGAGGCAACAGCAAAAAAAAATTCTTTTTCATTATCTGTCAGTGGAAGCAACAAACTCCATCTATTCAAGTTTAAAGCCACAGAAAATAATTCAAAATAACATATATAAAGTAATGCGATAAAGAAAAATAGCATAAAGGCACTACAATTAAAATAATTAAGCTAAGATACAATGTCTTTGCATCTAGGTAAAAGGCTAATTTTATTGTAGATTATTTTGTCTGTAATATTCTATTATACTATTATATTATTGTTCTTTATTATTATTAGTTATAATGTTTTAACAAGATGATGGACAATTTTTAAATATAAATTTCCTTCAGTTGTCATATTTTTTTCTAATAGGTACTATTTTTCTAATATTGACATTATGTTTAAGCATAAAATGATTTCTCTGTGAAAGATGTCTTGTGAAGCTTTTCATTGTATATTTTGCTGGTATAATAGTTCTTTGGTCTATATAATATATCAAACTCTTGCCTGAAGAACAGGAAAGTAAGTGAGAAATGAAACAATAAAATTGGAAGAAGATTGAGATAGTGGTTTGTGTTAAAAAGACTTTGTTATGCAATTCACTTGAGATCTCTAGATATAGTCTTCAGTAAACACAAGTATATTGTAAATTATAACAAAAAAAAAAGTATAAGTTTAATATTCTGTTCCAGAAGCCAATTAAAGGCATACTGCAAAACTCACCTATTATGTTATCCATCACAGTGGTTATACTGGAAGAATGTTAAAAGCTTCAAGATGAGTCCTTGCACAGTTAGGAATCTTCAGTTAAACCTGATATTTAAAAATATACAAACACATTTGATAGGCTTACCTGAATACATACTGGTTTTTTTCTTAGGATTTGCATCACATTCAGAGCACTCAATTAAAAAAAAAAAAAAAAACCTCTAATTTTTTGAGCAGATGTTCATTATGCCTGAAATGTTTAAATTTTGAAATGAAGCTATGTTTTTGAGGGAAACTTTCTTGCTCGTGATGGAACTATGGCTCCTGTATTTTTCCCATCTTGCTGTGTCTTTATCTCTTATTTTTAATGTCTTCAGGAGGAATAATAGAGGCTAAATCACTTCCAAGACCCTGAGTTTTTTGGTGCAGAATTTAATGCAGTGGTAAAGTATTGTTTTCAAGCAAATGTTTGGATCACACGAGATTTAGGGAAACAGGTTGTAACTGTTTAAAAATAAGATGCATGAAGAATATAATAGGCTGTATTGGAGGACATGAAAAGATGCTCTAATGAACGTAAAGCTTTTCCAAAGTCTAAAGGTATTCAGAAACCACTAGGGGCCAAGTCAGCCATATCTGTCCTAATGCACCAGAAAGGCTGCTCTCAGTTCCCAAGAAGGTTGTGATTTTTCACACAAGATGCTATAGAAGCCCATAGGAAGGACTGGGCACTGTTAATTTGCAGGTACCCAGTGAAGTGCAGCCTAGAAAGGAGATGTTGTACTGTTTAAATCAGAAGTGCTTCCACCTGGTAGGATTGCTCTAGGCATGGGGTGCAGTGAACAGATGATATTGCAGTAGGGATGCGGGATATTACTGGCAAGGTACCACAGACCTTTGTGCTCTGCTCAGATGAGCAACAAAGATTAAGCCTTGCTCTCTCAAAAGTGTTCAAACAGAGTAATGTACAAAGGGCTGCATTCTCACCTGTGGCATTTTCTGAATGATCACCAGCTCTGACCTGAGAGAAAACCCTTTCTCGTTATATTTGTAGAAGCTGACATGCAGAGATGACACACTGTTATTTTTTTGCTCCTATGCATGTAACTGAGAATCAGTATGAACATAGATGCTGGTAGACATGTACAGGGGACAGCAGGATTTCATCAGAGGGATGTTCTGTTGCAAAATGAACCAGATTTATTACTTAAGGTGTTTTCCTGAAAAATATAGGGACAGGAAAGAACAAGAGACATGTTCAGGTATGGTGATCTGCTTCTGTCAAGAGCTCTTGGAAGCAACAACATGTCATTTTGAACCTACTGGACCCAAGGACAGAAGACAATATTCTGAGAAATAAATTATCACATTATAATTGGCCACCTCCTACCATGAGTAAGAGAGAACTTACTCAGCATATTGACATGTTATCAGTGGACCTCTTCAGGACATAGCCTTGTCATCTGGGGAGACTTTTGCACACCCCCTGCAGAAAGCATAATGTTGCTTTTTTGAATTTTCTGTGAGTGAAGCTTGAAAATCCTGTTTTAGAGCTAGTCCAAGGAAGACATGGGAAAATAAATTTGAATGAGAAATACATATACATATATAAAATGGTTTTTCTTCTGTTTTTGCCAGACATATACATCAGTTATTCACAATCCTACGGTTTGATATCAGGACTCTCAAATTCTCTTTCTTTTTGTGCCATTCTCCCCTAAGTGACCACCACATGCCTACCCACACACTTGGGTGTCCTCCCTCCCATACCCTCACTCACCTGCTGAAAAGGCAAAGATCTGTTTGGGCACTGGAAGAGAGTTGCTCTCATCCAGGTGATGAAAGCTTATTTAACCATGTATAACCTTTCCTTGTAGGCAGGTAAGGGGTTACTACAGCCTTGTTACTTTCTGGGGATCTGTATCTGCCCTGACAAATGTGCTTTGGAAATCTTCCTTGGGAGGACTCTCCACTATGTTGTTTTTTGAAAAACGAAACACATATTTTTGTGAATCCAGGGATTTTTTTTTTCCATTTGGTTTACTAGCTTAAACAAATCTAGCAATCTGAAACTCAGAAGGTGAACCATCAAAAGAACACTCCTCAATCACTATTCCTGCAATGTATTCATTTAAAAAACAGTGGCCCAGCATTTGCGAGCAATGAGATACATGGCTACTGGGAATACCCTCATTTTTGGAATAGGTCTGACATTGCAACAACAGTAATCTCGTGTGAATTGGAGGCACTAAAATGTCAAGAAACTAGCTGTCTTTAGTGTGTTGTGAGGGTAGATTTACAGCAGATCAGAAGACAAAAAAAATAAAAAAAATCCACCAGCTCTGGGAAGATTGGGACAAAATTGGCTCAGAGTATTTGCAGAATTCCTAACATTGTAAAAAAAAAAAAAAAAAAAAAAAAAAGAGTTTCAAGGGTATTTTCTTCTTTTTTTTTTTTTTTTTTTCTTTCTGTTTGTGCTTACTAGTATAT
>JANIJG010001634.1:0-16654 GCA_024611175.1 Megaceryle torquata | reverse complement strand
AAATATGTTCTAATACATGATTTATTTTTCCCCCCCACACACACTAATCTGCTGTACCAGGGCTTGCATGGGAACCTGCAGGAAACAGCCTTCCCTGCTTAACTTCTCATCTTCAGAGAAGTAGAAAGAATAATTTTCCTCTCTAAGAAAATAATAATAAATAATAATAATAATAATATAGTATCACCCACAATGAGATCTGGCCAGAATACTTAAATCTATCTGGAACTTTGAGTGTGTCATGTTTCCTCTTATGCTCCTATAAAACCAATTTTGGTATATGGACTTTGTTTGCAGACACAAGAGTTTTTTGAGTTAGATGTCAAGTGTGACACCAGTGCTACCTTTGCTAAGAAAGCCTTAACACTGTCCAACTTCTTTAAGTATTTTGGCATTATCTAAAATTACTTGGCTGTGTAGACGTTACAAACACATGAACATCGAAGTCCTGAAGTTTCATGGATTAGAGCTCTTCAGTTTGATGCAGGTCCTGGGGATGGATTGGTGACAAGCAGTGTATAGGAGGACACAGTGGACATTCTTGTGAACTGGACACAAAGCATATGAGACTGACAGTGCCAGCTGGAGTCTGGATATCCTCAGCCATGCTCTCCCAGTCCTGTATCTCAACAGGTTGTTTATTTCTGCTATCGCTAAAGTGATTATATGAAGGATTCTAGCTTGGAGTCACTGAAATGTACCTTGGCTGGATTACTATTCCCAGCGCTAACATAATTGCAAGAAAGAACTTGTATCAAAACGTATCTGAAAACTGCCCCAGGTTCTAGGAAAACCTAGTAACCAATATTCAGAATACTTTTGTTTATAACACAGTGTATGCTAGAAACATATTATTAGAAATAGACAGAAATAGAATATTAGAAATATATTAGTACAGCTAATCCAAAAAAGTCAGTCATACAGCCATGATGCCTCAGTTTCAATGAGTAGAACCCCAACTGCTCAATCAAAAGCCCTTCATCAAAGTCACTCTTCATTTCTGCAGGAAAAGGAGAAACAAAAATCTGAAATCTGGTAATAGAGCAAATATGGCAGAGGCAAGAATACTAATTTTAAAAGGTTTTTCTTGCTGTCTGACACTTGGGAAAGAGGCCCTATAAGGAAAGGAGAAACAATACTTACAACCTCAAAAAGCATTTTATACTTGGCTGTGTGAGAAACCTGCCTGACAGCAACTAGATATGATGTTAATCCCTCTCCAGTCTGATCACACACAGACCACCTCTGGGTCCATAAATTACACACATCAAAGGTAGCTGCTGTTAGATGCCCACCTATACAACCACATAAGCATATCTTGAGTCTGTATTACTGGGTTCCTTGCAATATATAGGGAGAATAAGGCAAGTATTCCACTTATTTATGCTTAAATCTTTCCTGTTCAATTTTACTCAGATTTAAATCAACCAGACCCTTGATTTCTTTAAAAGAGAAATTGAAAGTTTTCCACATGCAAGAAAACGGCACCTTCACAAAGGACTTACAAAGATGATTCTGCCTGGCCGGTACTCACCCTTCTTGATTTTTCATAACTAAGTGGCCTAATTTTTTCCAGACTGGAATTCCCTAGTTGGGTGCGAGGTTCCAGATAAGAAGCAGCCAAAAAATGCCAAACCTTCCAGCTTCAAAAATCTAATGTGACACTTAGTTTATGAGTTATGTTCTATTTTTTCTGCTTTCTTCTGAAATATCGTAGTTTCATCAAAAGCATTTCCATGATTGCAGAGATACCCTGGGCCACGTATTGGTACATAAAACATCAAATAAATATGAACAAAATAGATATTTAAAAACACAGCATTGACTGCATATAAGCACAACAGAAGAAAATGATTGTTGACTTTGAAAACAAAAGAAGTGCTACAAGAAGACTGACTTTCACTGCCTACTCTGAAAGCACTGACTACCACTCCTTTCTCTGAAAAGCTTACAGACTTCAAGCCACAAACAGGGTCACTGTTCCATTTAAGTGCTGGGAAGCTTTTTGCTTTTAAAAGTTGGCTTGTGTTGCTATTACTTCAACATCACTTTCCCTTCAGAGTCTTCAGACTACTGTGTTTAAGGTTCATTGCAAATTAATCAGCTAGCAATATTTTAAACATTAAAGATGAATATTGCCTTTCCTCTCTCTGACACATGTATCCTGCCACTAATTTCTTGTGGAAGAGAATGCCATTTCTCTTAATAACTGCTACAAAGCTAGAAGAAAAGTTCATATTTTAAGATTTCAGTATTTTTGCTTCAGTAGACACTGACAATCTGATTACAGCCAGCCAAGAAGCAGCTACTATAACAGACCCATCAGCTTGACAACCCGAAAGACAAATCTTAGAAGGTCTTTTTATAGACTGTGTTATGAACAGGAATGGAGAAAACTCAACCTTGAAACCCCTTCACATGTGGTTGGCGAATAGCTTTACTCTGTAAGGTGCATCAGGCTTTGTAAAGAAAAGTTTGCATGTTTAAATGTGATAATGCAAGAGCTGTTTACCGAAGTAACCTAATTTAATTACAGGAAAAAAAAAATCCCAATATCTTAAAGTAATGAGGAACCTGTGACAAATCCTAATCTGGCATATGACAGCTGCAGAATGAATTCAAAAGATTTTTACCAGACTAATTATCTGTTAATGGCCAGGCTCAGCAGGACACAACAAATTCCCAAGGTTTAGTTTCCAAGTCATGTGATTCAATCTTTAGCATGGCAGATGGCAGACAATGACTGCATACTCCCTTTTTATTCCAAGGGCTACACACACCATTTCTGTAACTCAGCATTCAAATTATTGTAATCATACATCAACAAAGATACAACGTTACCGCTGGTGACACCACTATTTCTGCAGTGATTGTTTCCCCCACTGTGCAGCATGTCATTTTTATGAAGTGCTGTCAGCTCTTGGTGTGCACAGACAAAACTGAAAACCCAGTAGGACTTATCCTTTCTATAGATCCACAAAGACTCCAGTAAGTTGGACGTCACTTTTAACAGGACACACATGCTTGCTCTTAGCTAAAATATCAGCAATTCTTTCTGTTGCCATGCTCCACATCAAGGTCTTATTTTGTGTTAATTTTTAGCAAAACTGTATTATTTTAACAACGCACCTTATCAACCTGTTTATCTTGATAGCAGTGAGTATTACTAATTACATATCTGAACCTTTCCTCACCAAAAAAGTTTAAATTCACACCCAGTAGAGCCCAGCCATTCCATTCTCAGTAGCCTTACACCACATCCCCACATCTCCCTGTGGGGAGAATGAGATATATGTTCTCTTATTTTATCTGTACTGTATTTTGGGTTATTGATCTCCAGAAAGTAAGAATAATGCACAGGGGCTTCCCTCCCCTACTGGAACAAATTCTGAAGACCTTTGTTTCAGAGAGACAAGTTTTCCAGTGCTAGACTGTGGCTATTTCACATGGCATGACCTTTATTTTTTTGCATGTGCAACAAAGCTGAAAAGCTTCTTCAGCATTTCTGTTAACTTCCAGTTTAAGAAAAAAAACTCTTCTGAAATGACTCACTAAATGTTCACGGTTCTGTTTCTTTAATACTTTCCTGTAGAAACACTAAGCATCGTAATTTTGTTCCTTTTAAACAAAATTCTTATCAGTTTGGTTTCCCCCCCCCCGCCCCGATACCTGTGATAAAAAGTGTAAATATTTTCTAGGGTAAATCCTAAACCACACATTAACAGTCTGTGGCTTTTGCACCTCTTTATGCAATGAAAGTACTTTAGACAGTGTTCAAGGACAAGATTAGTACCTGGGAAAAAAAAAAATCTTTGTATTTTCATATTTAGAGTATTTTTCAGGTCCTACATCTATGACAGAGCACAGTTAATTTCAGGTAGCACTTCCTTCCATAAATAACTACAGATGAGAATATTTCTGTGTCCATGGAGAGAGGCCAAAATTATCTCCTCTGCTTGAGTACACTAGTTCCTCCTCTATTTCCCTCTTTCTTCTATCAATAAACCACCATGGTTTGCAGTTCTGAGCATATCGTTTGAAAGTCTGAACAAAAATATCACGTAACAGTGTCCATGGATAAATTAATTTCCTGTCATACAGACTTCCTCAAGATTAGGGCCCCTTTAATTCTTTTGTTTTCCTCAGACTTGCAAGATTTGTATACCACAGACTAGACAAACATCTCTCTGCAATTGCTCCCTGAAACAATTCTAACCTCTAGTACAAGCCCAACTTCCCCTAAATCACATTCCATATCAAATATTAGAAGAGGTTTGCTAACATTGGGATAAAACTTACTCTAACTATATATCCTGCTGTATGTATCTCTGTGGGATGCAGGTGTGTATACACGCACATTTTAACGTTAACTGGAATTCAGATTTTTGTTACTGTAGCTCAACAGCTCTTCCAATATAGCAAATAGCCTTCAGTTAATGAAAACACTCAAAATCAAACACACAAATTTTTTCATAACCATAGAGACTGTTAAATCCCATTGATCTGCTCCAACAAAAATCACCTCTTCATTAATCTTAATTTTACAGTGACTATTTACAACTGAGTTCCATCGCATCTGACTAACCCTGTTATTTCTTTTCCTAAACACAGGGAAGACACAGAAGTAATTTCCTTTTCCTTTGCTGCTTGTTTTTTTTCTGTTCATCCCCTTGAAGGCTTGCTGCCTTTACCTCTTGTCTCTTGCTGCTGTCACTGCATAACTGAGAAGGCAGCATGATGAGTTTGATGAATACTACCAAATGTAGTATCTGTTTTACTTCAGTTAGCCACTTATGTTTAATGAGCATCTTTATGAAAAATCATTAACAGAAAATTAGGGAGCTTTGGTTCAGAGACAGCAACATACCTGTGGCCCATTAAAAAAGACTTTTAAAATAAGACCTATTTGTGGTATGTTCTCACTGTTTTAGGAATGGAGTATTGAAAAGGTGGCTCATCCACCTTTTCAATCCTACTATGGATATTAATCCATGAAATGGCAACACAATGCAAGCTTAAAAAATTACTAGCAAAAAAAAATAATCTTCCTGGACTGAAGATTTCATTTCCTTTTGCTTCAGAGCTCTCTACAGCTTTTTCTGAGTTTCTTACATATAATTCCACCCCTTCCTTATATTCTTTTAAGCAATTAGTGCAGGCAATTTACTATTAAGTTGCTACCCCACACTTCACAATGACCGAAGTTGAGCAAGTTAGAAACCCTCCATTCCCTTCCAAGATAATAAAGAGTTAACTTCCCAACTGGAGAAGTTTCAGACTGACTGCCCTTGCTTCACAGCAGGATAGTGACAGAAAAACAGCCAAGTAAGGAAAACACTTTGGTCAAGCAAATATATTAGGCAAACCTCAATGTCACAAGCACAAAGACTGGAATAGCAGAAGCCTGCACTGCAACGTTAAAGCCTAGTTGCTTTTACAGGACTATTTTTTTCCCCCCCTCACAGAAACCATCACAAAAGTCTTGGGAGGTAAAAAAAAAAAAAGTTGGTTACTCATCAGCTTAAAAGCCAGCCTTGTATCAATGGAGTTAAAAAATAATTCTGTATTTGAGACTAAATAGCACTATTGTGCTGTTACCTCATCCGTATTGAAACTGAAGATAAAGGAAACCTTGAGAAGGTTACAAAATCTTTCAGTTAAAACCTAGATAATTGTCTGTCTTCATACACAATAATCAAGGAAAATATCTGGCATGGATGTTATTCTGTTACTATTATCATCAATATGTTGCTATAGTCACAAATAAAGAATTCAGAAAAGTAAATAAAAACAATTTTGAGGCCATCCTTTCTGTTTTACTGCTCAAAATTAAAAAGATTCTTTGTAGGTCATTGGTTTCATGATCAATTCTTACTACAGATGTTAAGTAGTTCTACTGGAAAGCAAAAATCATCCCGTAAGTTAACAGAACACCACATTGCCCAATAAAAGGATACAAATTTTACACATGCAATTTTTTTATACACCTGAATTTAAGCATCAGTCCCTCATTAAACAGAAAATACAGCCTAAACCTACTCACTTACAAAACCTGCAAAACATATGTATTTCCTCAGAGACAAAAATAAGAAGGAGCAGGGAAAAGAAGAAAACAAAACCCTGAGAAACACAAGGGCTACATTTAGAGGAACATAGACATTTACAAAAAGCCCCCCCCCCCTTTTTTTTTTTAATGGTCGCCTTTCAAGCTGTGCCAACACTACAAAGAACATAAAAGATCTGCCTCCGTAGCAGATTCAGAAGAATAAGCAATTACTACATTAGAGAAAATAGGCTCAGAAATTTCCACCAATTGGTAACTGGCAGCAAAGCAACTCTGTATTTGCCAAACTCCACAAAGCCCTTGGGCACCAACCTCTACATATACCAGCAATGAATAAAGAAACAAGAAAAAAATAAAAATCTCTATTACCTCACACTGGGGTCAGCCCTTCACTTTGGGGAAAAAGAAACAAATAAAACCCCAGAAGTCTCTGTCCTCCCAGATAAGCAGAAGGAGACTTTCATTATTAGAGTGTTTAAAGCCTTTTCTCTAGGGCGCTATATCCCAGGACCACTTAAATCACAATTACACTACAGTTGTGCAAGCAAAGGCTCATTCCCAAAGCCTGTGGAAAAGCAAAAGACCCTTCTTCCAAATAGGAGGTCTTCACACTTATGCACTGTTACTGTTGAAACAGTTTACACAGAGGCAGTTGTAAGGAAGAGTCATTTGCAGGCTGTCAGCAGTGGGAGATTTCTCAGACCTGCTTAAGAACATCTACATCTGCAGTTCAAGTCTGAATATTGCTTTTACCATAGAAAGGCAGGAGGAGCTACTGCAGCAATTAGACATCTTATTCTTCTCTTGGAGCATCACCAATGATTGGTCATCCTCATTATGGACTAAAGACAGCCATCATCCACCATGGTGACAGTAACATGCAAGCAATACATGCAAGATGTAATGTTAATTAATTTTATTGATCCCCGATGCACTACTGCATCTTCCAAATCAATGCAGACCAGTGAGTTTCTACTGTGTTAATAATGCAATAGAAGAGGTGAATCTGAACTGAGAGTTCTAGTTTTTGCAGTTTCCTTTCCTGACTCTTCTTACTTGAGAAGATTAAAATCATCTTATCCGAGAGAGTACCAGAAGACTTGATGCACAGAAGAGTCTAATTACTGTATAATAAATACCCTCAAAGCTGGTTTATTCTGAATTAAATTAAGGATGACTATACCACATTTTGGATGTTCCTAGAAAGGATTCTCTCTTAATAAATTGTGCTAACACATTAAAAATCAAACCTATTAGAAGAACTAAATTTAGAGTGCCACCAAATACTGAAAACCAAGGCCCTTAGTTGATGCATTTGCCTATTTAATACCAAGAGACAGAAGTTCTTTTCAAATAGCTATAAAAATTGTATCCACAGCACACAGAACACAACCACAGAACAGGACTTCATCTTGAGACAATCTCAGTAAGTGCACTTGTTCTGCAATATGTTTGCTAGCAACTTTCAACCACAAAAAAAGTGCTTTTTAAGTGGTCTATAGGATTACAACCATTCTAAAAAGCTTGACAATAAAAATTCTGACCTCTGTTTGAGCACACCGAAACTTTTATGAATAGTTCATGCAAATATATAGGTATGCAAAACAGGCACAAAAACCCTGTTGAATGAGCAAAGATCCTAGTATTTAGTCAACAACTCAACAGACCAGGTACCTGATACTTAGTGTGATCTATTTTGCAGCCTGTGTTGCTCTCTACTACTGAAGCCAGAGTGCTATTAAAGTTCCCCATCAGTGTCAAATAAAAGTATCAAGTATCAAAGTCTTGTCCCATGAAGGGCTGAGTCATTAACCTGAGTGATCAACAGCAAATGTATTCCTGACACTTGAACTCCTTGCAACAGAACATTCTGCAGGCCACTCCTTTCTATTTCCAAGTGAGAATAAAAAACCTACCACATCATTAATTCTGGCAGCATGTTTTTGCAATGGTAAAAATGGTAAAAGCAGCAAAAGCAAAAGGAAGTTGCAAAGCTACAATCACCACCCTAGAATTATTAATTTCAGATCAAATCCTTAGATCATGTCAGTTACTAACTCCAGAAAGGCACTTCTGTCCTTTTGCTAGTTAAATAGCAATCTGTGGAAGTGAAATGGAAGGAGACAGCACTATTTTTCTTATACCAGTCAGGACTATGTAGCAGTCTGAAAACATGACTCTGCTTCTGAAAACACATGTATTTTAACATTTGCTATAGAATTAACTGTATTACTTAATCAACTGTCACTTCTTTAGAAAATGCAATGGAGTTAGTACACAAAAAAACGTATCATTATTTTAAAACTTAAAATGTAAAGCTGTCAGCTTCTTTTGTATGATATAAAATTGAGGGGTTTGGTAGATATCAATATTTCAATACAAATTTTAAGAGTTGCCACTTAAGAAACTGTCTTTATTCAGAAGCAGGTTAAAGCATATATAGTAACAATTCAAGTTATGAAAACAAGGAAGCTTAGATTAAATTATAATTATTAGATGGTCACAGTAATTTATTCTCCTACCTGCTTTCCATCCAGCGTACAAAGTCTCTTGACTACACCCGAATCTAACTTAATGGCTTCTGTGATGTCAGTCAAGACCTGTTCGAAGGAGTGAGCAGTCTTCTTATTCAGCAGAATTCTCACAGCTTTCCTTGGTTTTACTCCACTTCTAATAACAGTCACTAACTTGGGTTTAATGAAATCTTTATTCTCCTTCACTTCACTCTTTGAGGATGTCAAAGATGTCAAGGATCGAGCAGACCCAGTCCTTATGTTCACACACCAGTTTGGATTGACATTCTTGGTGTAATCAACTTTGCGATACGGTTCATTGGATGCACATACATAGCTTTCACCTGAAAAGAAGACGAAATTTTCATAATTTAAGGGGGTTTGTAGCTGTTTTCTGTCAATTTAGGAAAAAAAAAAAAAAAGTGACAAATTTTTCAGGAATTATTTTCCTGTATTTCAACTCCAGGCCATTTTAAATTGAAGACCGTAAATTATCAGATATTTCCACCCAAGCAATACTCTCATAAAGTGGTTTCAAAAGACCAGTGTTTAAAAAACAAAAACAAACAAAAAACCAACAAACAGACAAAACAAACAAACAAAAAAGGGTAAAATGCACAATATTAGGCATTCAAATTTGGAAAGTCTCTGCCCACTTCCTTTGAATTTTATTGATCTGCATAAGACTTTGGAATGGTTTAACCATCCTCTGATACTACTTCATATATAAATAAATATGACAGCATCCTATGCATGAGAATACCTTTCCAAACACACTGTGGCCCTAGCATCTCAAAAGAATTTACATAAGCTTCAGTCATGAAGTCACTTATCACTTCAGAATAACCTCTTTGGTACATCCCGTTCAACTGTAAGAGGGTTAAAGTCTAGCAATCAGCACAACAAGGTACCTCAAAACTCACCACCATTGACCATAATCAGAATTATTTCAAACTCAAAAAGAACGCACTTCCTAGATCTTTGGAAAAAAATAAGAGCAAACAACAAATGCACACCAGACTATTCAGTTAAACCTCAGGGCTGAAGATAAAACAAAACACAAAACCACCTCAAAAATAAGGCTATTCGGAAAAAAGCTCTCCAACTGGAAATAAATTAATTGCTTTACTTGAAGAAGTACAGGTAGAGAACAAAAGGTCCCTTTGTTAGAGGATTTACCATAGAAGAGTCTCAATATCAGCTTTATCTTTTATGGACACATATCATAACAAAGTATCTTCTTTCCACTATCATAGAATGTGATCTACTATCCATAAGAGCTGTAATACAACACCCTTTAGAACAGCAGAAATTGACCCATTATAAAATTTTCAGTCAGTATTAATCCAAACGGATTTTTATTTCTTTAAATCAGCACTGTAATACTTTGCCTTCTCCTGGCTCACTTGCTTGATGCATGAATAAAATAATGTCTTGATTTTCTGAATAGTTTGCAATGCCCATTTACAACAGATTCTTATTATTTCTTTTATTATAAACAGAGTCCTTAGTTTATTTTTCAGATAAAAAAATAGGAAATGCTTTCAACTTAAACCAATGTAATACCTTAAAAGAACAAATTTCAACTAATTTGTTTCAAACTGCATTTAGCCAAACCTTAAATTAAAGTACAAACTATTTTAGCTTTTTTTTTTAAAAAAAGGGTCTTGTAAAACTGATTGCAAATTTTCTTATAATTAGCAGATAAAGGAATGATTAATTACTTGAGAACTGCAGTATATTACAGATTGTTTAGTGTGTTTAAATTCCAGGCCTGCTTTCTTATAGTAGTCATATAGCCTAAACTGAGTAACACAGGTTATACATGTAAAGCAGATTTTACCACTAAACCTGCAAGGCAGGCACGTATGGCAGGATCACAGCAAGGACTGCAAGTGAGAAAATGTGGACTGAGTGACTTGCTTGGCTCATGACGTAAAAGGATGATGTTTTTACTCTATTGAAATTACTACTTAAACTTCTAATGATTTCACCACAGCCACGAATTCACCCAGAGTTTCTAAGTTTTACTAAGAACCTTTCAAAATACAAAAAAAAACCTGCTAGAAACAGAATCTAACTGGGAAACCAATTGCTGCTTTCTGCATAAAGAATGATTTTTCTAGGAATGAGTTAAACATTGATTTGTTCTGTTTAACAGGGGTATAAAATTCATTATTCAGCAGAAGAAAATATTAAAGGAACACCTATAAAGTTCACTGCAGGAAACTTTCCTACAGAATGGTGTATTCACAAGCACGCCCAAGAAACCAGCACCCTTCGATGAGCAGGCATTAGTTTTTGAACACTGCTATTGTTTGCATTGTTATTTTAGCCATCCTCTGAAGTAGAAATGCATTTATACACATCTTCCTGAAAGAAACATCAAGTAATTTGTAAGAGTATTATCTCTCCTTTATATCTTATAGGTAAAAACCAGAAAGTATAATACTATATATCAAAATTGCTCACAGCTTTAATGTATGACCTGATTTTAAATTTGCTTGGGATTAATTCATAATATATACACACTTCTGGTAATCTCCAAACTCTCCCAGAAAACCAGTATTTGTAAAATATAACATTGAGCTCTTAATTTTGGGGAGGTTTCAACCAGTCAAATTGATTTCAAACACTGTTAACAAAGTAACAGATAACTTTACAGTTAAAACCACACGCATAAATAAGTCTGACCTTCACTAACTGTCTTGAATGAGATTTTTCACATGTCTAAGCTAAATAATTACTCTCAATTACTATGAAAATCTTTTCTGAGACTTCAGTGGCATTTTGACCAGGCTGTAGCTTTTTTCCTTTTTTTTTTTTTTTTTTTTTTTTTTGGCAATTTTTACATCTACCAGCCCTAGAAACTTGACACAACTCTACAAATAGGCATAAAACAATACTTAAAGTGTTTACATTGCTGACTTCAATATGGTCAATTTTATTGTTTGAAGACCCATTTTCCATTCATAGTCTTGAAAGATTTTAAAGCTAATTGCATACTAGTCTCAACTGGTACAGTCACAGCAATTACACTACTGGAAAAAAATACTGTCTTTATTTTACAGCATTAGCATGAATCAACTCCCTAGTTTCCAGACCAGATCATGAAGTTAGTCACTAATATTAAATTGATGTTTGTAGGCAAAGAAGTAAATATAGACTAATTCAGATCTATTAAGCAATATTTTCTTATTTAAATGCAACCAAAAAAAAAAAAAAAAAAAAAAGCAAGAATTACAGACTTATGTTACAGCTGGGACTCTGAACCCTGCCAAACTATTCTACAGCAGAAAGCTTAACCAGGATGCAGTTTTGGCATAAGTACGAAACCTCCTTATAAATTGGCATTATAATTTCAACAGAGCATATGCACCATCCGTCCAATGCTTCATGACTGCACCCAGAACAATCTAAGCGTCTGTTCTTCCACAAAGAAATACTGCTGCCACCAAAAATTCCTCAAATGGGGCATGTGCTCACTTAGGAGGAGTAATATTTGCTGACATTTTGGGTCATGATATAATCAACAAGTGAAGTAAGTTTAATATGACATAGAGAATCAGAATTAACAGTAGAATAACAACTAGAAGACATGAAACGTTGCCTATTAACAAGGAAGCATTACCTGCCTCTAAATAATTTACCTGTACTGCATTAATAACCAGATACACTACCCATGAAGCAAGACTTCTGTGTACACAGTTTAAGCACATTGCAGAAGGATTCCAGTTTCAGACAGCTAAGATTCTAGACATAATGCTTGCCATTCCATCACAACTGTGTAAAATACAAGTGAAGAACATAGAGAATGGATAAAAAAGAAAACAAGATGACATTGGTCAACCTGACTGATAAAAAGCCAGAGACCATCAGTAGCATAAATACTGTTTTGTTTATTTATAAAGTCATCTACAAAGGTTTTCTTTTGCCACCTGTTTCTTCACATGAAATGCATCTTGCTCACCTTTCAAGATATAAATGCAGTGATAAAGAGGGTAGAGTGTACAAGGACTCTCCAAAATTCAGCCATACAATTTTAGATGCTGATAGGAAAAGAAGGATATATCTTGTCCTTTTGCATCACAAGCGTACCTCACTTGCAACTATGCGCAGTTTTGAGGAAACACAGCTGCATGACAACTTGAGGTTCTTCACAGCACATGTTTTGTGAGCTGAAGACCACTGCTAGGTATTTAACAAACAGCTTAGAAAACCTCAGACATTTTGCCCTTAAAAACAGAGGCTACTAAGAAACACTTGTAGATATTTTCCTTGGCATTAGGTTAAAAACCAAATGTGGATGCATGCTTGGATACACTATGCAGTGGGTTAACGTAAGGAATAAATTAATTGTACAACACTCAAAAATCCTGAGTTGGGATATTTGAAACAGAAGTGTCCGAACAAGGTTTTTAGTTTTGCTTTTTGCAAGATGTTAACAAGCATTAACAACCATCTCCTGCAAGTCACGTAAAGTATCAGGTTTTAAATACCATGCTGCAGAGAATGATGCAGCCAACACAGGTAAAAATATCCCTACAGAAAGAAAACCATTAGTGTCCATGTTTTTTAAGCATGTGTTCTCCTGTGAAGCACATAGGACAGGGCAGCTTTCATTTCATCTACCCATCTCACATCCTGCAGCTTCTTTTGGCAGAATTCATGAGTTTCAAGCGTGCCAAAAGCTGCTTATTCAGTACAGCACAGTAGTTATTAGGACTACTACCTTTCTAAACTTTAGGGATCTCATGAGAATACCCTTTTTGTGTTCTGCAGCACAAAGCCAAGCAGATTTCCAGAACAGTATATTTACAGCACGTATAAACACACTGATCTAAAAATAAAACAACCCCTTTTCTGGAAGATTAGGTTATTTATATCTCTCTCCTTCCTTTCTTTTACAGAACTTCCTTCCTCATCAGTTTCTTACAATTCCTGCACTTTCACATTACCTCCAACAACCCTGTATAATTCACAAACTTTCCTCATGTACAGCATATGTAAGTTCCTCAGGCACTTTTTAAAACTTTGGATGACAACCTGGATTTTAGCAGTTGACTAATTGCTCCCAGATCTCTTTTGGCTTTATTTAGTCAGGATGTTCAGATGACAGCTTCCTACAAGCTTTCACAGAATCACAGAACAGTTGAGATTGGAAAGGACCCCTGCATGTCATCTGGTCCAACAGCCTGCTCAGGAAGGGTAAAAGCATTCAGAAGACAGTTAAGACCACTGGTATCAAATCTGCATAATACCATGTGCCTCCTCCATAGTAAGTTAACTCTTTTCAGGTAAACTGTATTAATCCAGTCCCTGAAACCAGGACTTGCACTGGGGTAGAACTGTTTTATTTTGCCTGGATATGAAGTTAACTAATGATTACATCCATATTTCACATCCACACCCCACTGCTCCAGGACTGTGTAACTCCTGTGATTTAAGCATATATTTAGAGATATAAGCTTTTAATGTTTTTTTAATCCTTCTTTTACCCTTCCTTTTTCCCCTTCATGTTAAATCTGCTACACTTGCCTCTTTCTAAAGCATTACAGCTTTAGCACAGGAAGGTAATCCTACCTTCTGGAAGAAGTAAAAATACAAACTGTCTACTTGGTGTTACTCTCTGCTTGCCCTGACAAGAGAAAATATGTTCTTGACCTAATATCACAGTGTGCATCAACTAGAATCACAGGTACTTAAGCAGGATTAAAATTCAACAGGCAGCAACAAAGAAAAATGATCTAAGGCAGAAAATAGTTGGATTGTTCAACAGCACATTTCAAAAACCATTCTTTTACTCTGTATTAGTGTGGCAGAGTTTATTTCTTTAAAGCAGGTACTGTCCAGTGCTACATGTCCTAGCCACGCATAAGGACTGTCTTGCTCAGAACCTTCCCACCTCCTGCCCAAAGACTTCCCTACAGGTGCTTCTTCACTGTCTGCCCAACACATTATAAAGAGCTGTATTAATTAAGCATTGTAGTTGAACAAGGACTCTTAGCAATGCTTCCTACCTAGGAAACTAGAAAAATTCCCTAGTACATGTCAAATCAACATTACTTTTCTTGCTGTGATAGAATCTATGCTTAGTTTCCTCTCCCTAAATGCAAGAATATCTCCAAACTTTGCAGCAGACCTTAACAATAAGGACTCTCCCCATCTTTCACTACCAAGACAATGAAAGCACAAGATAGCAAGACAGACCATGACTGACATCAATGTAAAACACAAACCTCAGCACTAAAGAACTGCACAGTTCTTACTATTACCATTGTGTCATGCTTTAGGAAGCTTACTTTTTCAAAGAAAACTGAAGGATTTAGATAAATACTTAATTAGTTAACTTTGGTAAAGAATAAAAATAAAACTATTGTTCCATTATTGCTATTGAAGGGAAAATATAAAAGTACACATGAAATCTCCTATTCAAAAGTAAGGAGTAGTGTAATGTCCGATAGCAACATAGAGAGAATGAAAACTTCAAAGTCCTAATATTCCCAATCCTCATGCCCTCTCTGGACCCATCTGCTCAAACAAGATCGGTAGCAGACAAGAAAATTCTTTACTCTTCCCATTCTAAAAAAGCAATGAAAACAAACTGATGAGCCATAATGCTCCCTAATCTACAGAGGCTGTGAATATAAATTATATTTGCCTAAGGCTAGTCCAGCAGAGCCTGGTTTTGTGACTGTCATATGGAGTTCAGTATAGCAACATGCTTTGAATCAATTTTGTCAATTTCTGAATAATAAACATGATCTGGTCAATTTTTTAACTGACTCAACCTGTAACAGTAATATTTGAAATCTACAGTATGTTTGTGCATTACTTATTTTCCTCTTAAAATGATAAATGGGAAAACATTGCCAAATACAGCCAAAACCAAAGAAGCATTCACCAGTGACTCAATTCAGCTAGTCTGGACTATTATGATACAGAATTTGATACTGTCAGCCTTTATACCCCAGACAGATACTAACCTGATAAGCAGCAAATAGACCTTAAAGAGCTTGCCTGCGCTGGGGCATGAAAAGGTCCAAGAGCTACACACACAGGCTTGAGCTGAGGCAGATTTAATGCAGAACATGCTGGCTTGGCCAGAGGTGGCTGAGCACTCACCTTCTGCTCACTTCATAGACCGGCCACTACTGACCCTGAACTGCTGCCATTCCATGTACCCATTCAACACTGATGTGCAAACAGACTAGTCAACTAGGTATTGCATCAAGTAGCCATGTTCAGTCTGGTGTTCAGCCTGTAGCTGTCATACACAATGGCACTTCACTGTTATTTTCCTTTCTGAAAGTTAAAAAGCAATACAACAAACCACCATTCATGGTGCTACCGCAGTTCCAAGCTTTAGGATATCATCAATATTCAAGTTTTTATTCTAGAGCAGCAATTCAAGCTTGCTGTGCTGGAACTACAGAAATAAAGAAAATAAAAGCAAACCAGAACCTCTCTCACCATCCCAAGAACAAAAGAGATGGCGAAGAGCTCAGATAATTTCAAGGAGTGATGGGTTCACTACTTGTTAGCAGCTTGCTTCCCACCCCTGTATACTATTCCCTTTCTCTGTATGGTGATTAGACTTATACTGGCAAAGTTTTTGGCATGCTAATTGGAGAATGTACTAATCCAATTACAATGCTACAGGATTTTCTTAAGATTCCTAAGAGTTGTATTAGTCATGGATAGATGAGTAAGTAATTGGGACTCTTTTTCCCCTTCCTTTTATTTTCTGGAAGTGGCATTTGAACTGTGACATTTGTTTTCCCTTATTCTTCCAGTGAAGAGCAATGACAATGGCCACTCTTTCAGTGAGTATTTTAAGAGACAGGAAGTAAGTTTTCACTTACAGTTAGAGAGTTGTGAGAACATACACCATATTAGTACTGTTGCCAAGCAAGTAATTTTGCCTTTATTTTAAGCCATAACTTAACATCATTCTTCTGCAACACCTCAAAAGTCACCCCAAGTTATTAATTTATCCAATTTTCACTTCATCTCCATTCCAGTATATCTTGGGGGGGGAGGGGGCTTGGGCTTTTTTTGGCGGTTTTTCCGCGTT
>JANIJG010001633.1:10677-65542 GCA_024611175.1 Megaceryle torquata | reverse complement strand
GGGAAAGGGGAGAAAAGGGAAAGGGGAAAGGGGAGAAAAGGGAAAGGGGAAAGGGGAGAAAAGGGAAAGGGGAAAGGGGAGAAAAGGGAAAGGGGAAAGGGGAGAAAAGGGAAAGGGGAAAGGGGAGAAAAGGGAAAGGGGAAAGGAGAGAAAAGGGAAAGGGAAAGGAGAGAAAAGGGAAAGGGAAAGAAGGAGAGAAGGGAAAGAAGGAGAGAAGGGAAAGAAGGAGAGAAGGGAAAGAAGGAGAGAAGGGAAAGGAAAGGGGATTGCCCTGCCAGCCACCTGCCTGCAGAGCCAGCCGTCACAAGCTGCACACATTTAGGAGGTGGCAGAGTGGACAGCACAGATTTCTCTTTCTACAGGGAGATAGTCTGAAAAAGCCCAGGACACCAGCAGCAGCTGGCAGGAGGGCAGCTGGCACAACGTGAGGAGAAGTGGCAGCACCATTATCTCCAGGCAGGATCTCTCTCTCTTGCACTTTGCCAAACATTCCTGTGGGTTTATCTGCCATGTGGGTTTATCTGCCTTGCTTCAGTAATATTTTCCAGAAAAAGGTTTGTTTGGGAACACTGTCAAAGCAGCACTCAAGGAGTTTTCCTAATGACCTCCAAAAAGCACATTTCCTAAAACATTTCCCTGAGCACATATTTTCAGACATCTCCTTTACTGTCCGATGCTTACTGGGGAAAAAAAAAAAGCAGCAAAAGGTGAAAAAAACTGCTGAACTCAGTGAGATGATGAAAACAATTTCTGCCAGTGGCTGTGAGCGCTCACTCGCCTGCAGGGAGGCTGGGGGCTCCTGTGTGGCCGTGCCGGGGGCACTGCCCTTGGGATCAGCGGTGCAGAGGCAGCCCATCTCCCCAGCCAACTTACTGCTCTCCCACCACGGCGCTGCCACTGCCCACAAATGGGATTTCTTCCCTCTCCGTCTTCCCCAGCACAAGATGGTGCTTCTCCATGTTTATGACACACTGTGGAGAATAAATACTGTTAGGTAAGAGGGAAAACTGCAGCTCGCAGTGGTCTCAGCTCCCCCAGCATGGGTAAAAGCTCTGCTGGGAAACTCCTACCTTCAGAGATTTCAGTGTCTGCAGCCCAAAGGAGAAGGGTTTCTCACCATCTTCTGAAAAATAGGAACATTCAGATTTATACATTCAAAGTGTTCTCCCATGTTTTTTATCAGTGACTCCAGCCTGCCTTCATGGCTAAAGAAAACCCCCCTTATAAAGGGACTGAGTTACTCCAGAGGGGAATGTGACCCAACAAGGGTAGGAGGATGTGCCTGCAGGGAGACATGGTTGTCACTCCATCAGCACGGCAGAGCATCAGCCTGGTGCTGCCAGCACAGCCCTGCTGAGAGAGCATCCACCCATCCATCATCATCCATCCATCCATCATCCATCCATCCATTCCCTGCCCCAAACAGGGACTACTTCTGCAGTATTTTTCAGCTTTAATGTTTCTGAAGCTTTGCTTTTCCCCTGGGGTGCAAGGGAGCAGAGCCCCAGCTCATAGAGGACACTCACTCACCCACGACGAGGGCAGCGCACTCCACGGGGACCGCTCCCACCGTGAGGGCGAGGCACTCGATCTGGCCCATCACCCTCACCTTGGACGGCAATGAAACCATCTCGTCTTCACTGGGGAGTGCTTTGAGGTGCTCCTTTAACCTGCACATTGAAAACACTTCTGACATGAAACGGTCATCGCTTGGCTGCTCGAGCAAGGAGCAAATGGTGTTTGGAGGGTACTTACCCCTGAAGTGCTCTTAACTCACTCATGTTCCCATGCTGTTATTGGAAAGCTGCTTTCTTGGGAGGTTTTTGTGATGCTCTGCATCAGCCAGCAGCCTACACCCACATCAGACCACAGCATGACCCACGATGGAGCTGCTGGAAGCTGCCTGCACAGCAGCCCTGCCTGCTGCTCGCTCCAGCTGGCAGCGCGTGGGACGGGGCACCACGGGCTGCACTCTGTCTGCACCCTGGGGTCCATCGGCTCCCACTCAGCAGGAACCAAAGCTCTTAACACTGGGGAGGGACGTGGGCCTTTCAGCTGCAGCCATCTGGCCAATGGCAACAGAAGGGGTTGATCTCACTCAAACCAGGAGGGAAACCCCATCACCTGAGAGCAGAAACTGGGTCTGATGAGTGGGACTGCTGAAGCAGACTGGTGCTGCAAAAGCTACACAGGACACGCAAGGAACACAGAGAGCAAACGAGCTGTCATAGAGCACCATGTGCTACTCAGATGTGCTGGGCAGCCAGTACAGCATCTTACAAGATGAGACCCCTCCAAATGCACCGTTATCATCCCTAAGTGAGGCTGAGCACTTCCACAGTTTGTAAGAAGTCTGTAGAAAGCACAGCCACCTTCCAGCCCCTGAACACTCTCGTGCAAAGAAGAAATTACTGTCCAGACAGAAAACAGGCACCACTCATTCAGGACCAAGCAGTAATGCTCAGGGAGCAGCTGCAATTGGGTTTTGCATAATCACTGCGAGTTGGTGATAAAAAGCAATGGCTCCATGGGAATGAAAGAACAAAATCTCCTCCATGCCCTGGGAGCTGCCTGCTCCTGCTCCTCAGAGATCAGCGGGAGTTTTGCTGCAAATGGCTGGCAGTCAGCTCTCTAAGTAACATTTCCTTTCCCTTCAACCGGGATAAATTGATAAATTTGTTATTGGGAATAATGTCAGACAGCAAATTTTGAGGATGTGCACGTGGAGAACCACACAGCTGCTTTACCCCTGTGCTGGGGCCAGCGCAGCCGCGTCCCTGCCTGCAGAGGTGGGCTGTGCTGACCCAGGCCCACGCCTGCCCTGGGACACAGAAGGGGGGGGGAGCTGTTTCATGAGGCACTGAATGACAAACAGGCAGGCACTGAAAAAACATAAATGTGTCCAACCCTCTGAAGGGATTTATTCAACTAGGTTGGTACAAGTGGCTTTCTATTTCAGCTGCAAGGACATTTAAGAGCAAGCCAGGATTTGGTTGTAATAGGAGGCTTGGGGCTTGCCTGGGCACAGAAAGCCAGCTGCATACTTACCCCAGCCTGTCCAGGCAGGCAGATGACATGAGGTTGTGCTGCGAGCCAGTGTCCACCACAGCCTTCAGCTCCTTCCCTGCACACTGCAAGAGCAAACAGAGACGGGAGGTGACACGTGGGATGCAGGATGAGGGCACGGCGTCTGGGATCCCTGCTTCACATCATCTCCTGCCAGCCCATCTCCTCTCAACCGCGCACTCAGTGCCTGCGGGGCGTCACCTGGGCCACTGCAGGCTCACAAGAGCTGGCTCGTGAGCTGCTTTTTTGAGTAAGACGGTTCTACTACACATGGTGTTGGGTCCTGAGCCCTTCCCGGCAGCATTTGCCCCTGCAGAGAACAGGAGGGGATACTGTGGAGAGGGGGAAATAAAAAAGAGCATGGAGGAAAGGAGAAGAAGTGTGAAATTGGGGGGAGTAAAAGAGGGATGGTGCTTGAGGAAAAGAAATAGGCTATGAGCTCAGGGCTTCCCCAGGGATAATTACTCCTGGGTGTTTCTGCATGCTGGCCCAGCCTGCCTACTCCCTCTGTCCTGATGGCCAAGGGAAGACACCCATCAGACCATTTTGCTCTCTGCTACCCAGGTGTCTGTGTCACATCAGCCTTCAGCTGCAGAGGGACAGCATCCCCACAGCGGAGACAGCCCCAGCAGAGTGCAGCCCAGCGAACGAGAGCACAGCTTGAGGCTGTCAGAAACAGGATTTTGTGGAAAAGAAACCCACCAACCAAACAGAAGGCTGGGGAAGGACTATTACCTGGCAGCTCACCACTATAAGCTCCTCATCCTCTGCTTTCCCTGAGCTGCCCAGCTTGGTTTGATTCAGCTTGTTGGTCTGCGCCGAGATATCGCTCTTTGGAGTCCAGCTGCCTCGGCTGCTTCGTAGCTTTGATAAATTGGTCTCCATCAGACGCTTCTGCAGGACGTTATGTGGTTGCTTTAAGAGAAAACACAGAGAGAAGAGCAGGGTGAAGTCAGAGGAAAGCCGTGGAGTGACCAGCATCACCAAAGAGCTTGTGGTGCCCCTGGGCCAGCAGTGCTGTCACAGGAGGGGTGCCCTAAAGCCTCACTCTCCGCGATACTCAGACTGCATGTGCTCTTCCTAGCCTATAGCTATGTACTCTCCTGCCAGCTCCAGCTTACCTGGCTTTGACTAAATAGAACTACTTTGTACTGCCAAGGGAATAATCCTTTCAAAACATTAATCAGAATTTGGAAGGATGCCTTCCCCCCCCCGCCCCCCAATCTGAGTCCAAGATTTGATTTCATCCAGTAATGGAAACGAGTCAGGCTTTTCCAAACTGGTGTTCCAGCCACGATTGCCTTCACTGGTTGATAAGAATACTAGGAATTCTGTAACGACCTGGATAGCTAAGAGGTAACAAATGACCTTTCCAGTTATGTGCACCACCTAAGAATGAAAAAGGCATATGAAGCTCCTGATGCTTTCATTGAGCACTGGCACTGCTGGTGTAGGAAACACACGTGTCCAGCCTTCACCTGTGGCCGTGTTCTTTCAATGAATCAACCCAAGAGCTTAAGAAGCTGATTTGGATGTCTGTGCATTGGCTCTCACTGGTGTGAGTGAACAAGGCACAATTGCAAGAGGAGAGCTACAGATGGTGGCTACTCCCAGACCTGAGCTGGCCTTTTGATCAGAATTTGGCCTGAAATTGCCCCACATCTCTCTCTCCTCCACATTTGTGTTAGGGTGAGTAAATGGGACTAACCCTGGGTGCCACCCCATGGGAGGGAAAGGAGAGGAAGAGCAGGGGTAAGACCACCTGAGGTAGCTAAGTAGATGTCCTCTCAGGACCCCCAGTGCTTTGTATGGTGGCTTCTCACTTTCTCATTTTGTTCCCATTTGCTGAATGAGAAGCATGGTGCCTCTCAAAATCTCCTCCAACTGCTTTCCCAAAAGCCTTTTTCTGTTTAATGTTCATCATGGATGGATGCACATACTCTGCTGGAGGTGAAATGACTCTGCTTGATCATCTGCTCATTCCTCTGCCTGGCTAATCTCCCCTCCCCATTACTGCCTTTTCCTTATGATTTTAATTTATCCACAGTGAGACATTCTTATTGGCCTGAATTTCTGCATTCATATTAAACATGCCTCTGTGTCTGCAGAGATATCTAAACCAGCAAACCTCCTCATCCTGGGGGCATTTCAGGGGGATAACTTGGGGAACCACAGCCCAAGGTTTTCAAAGTTGGCCAGCACGCACCCTCACGTGCAACGCCTCGTCTTCAAAATCCTCTGCCTGGCGTGTTAGACAACAGCACTTACCGAAGGCTAATGCAGCTTGGCATCATCCTAGCATAACTGCAACCACCTTAGCATTTCAGATCCTGCTGGAGATGTAACACAGGTGCTTAAACCAGACCTGACTGGCGACATGGGGTAGATGCAGCCAACACCAGTGAGCACCAGCACATGTAATCTCCTTTTTTCCACCCCTTTTTTTCACTGTCCTTACTTCTGCATGCAACCTGTGTCGCGAAAGGAAATCAGATCTGATGACCATTTTCGGCTGCAGGTGCTGTCGGACCATCGCGAGCACGTCCCGTGTAAGGGTGACAGCGTAGCCGTGCCCCCAGCGACGGGGAGGACTCAGACCCAACACTGCACTGCCTCCTTCACGCACAGAAAGTAACAAAGCTCCAGCACTGCTCTGGAGACCACTGCCTTCCCAGTGAGGCTGAACAGCAGAAACCAGGCTTAGCTAGATTAAAGGCAGGCAGACTGGTTCCTCTACTAACGGACTCTATGCTGAGGGGCAAGCAGGAGTTGGGAAGCAAGGGCTCTCTCACATGAGGCAGAAGCCACAGGGGCAGAGTCAGCCCCAAGGCTCCTCAGCTGAGGAAAAATACAAGCCAGGGTTTGCTGACAGTGGATGGCACATCCTTCTTACCCTCTGTATTTGCCTGAACTCAGGAGCACATCTGGAGGACTAATTCTTCACATCACCCCAGAAAACAAATGAGGGGACAAGGAACGGGAGAAGTAGATGGCTGAAGTTCCCAGCTGGACAGAAGACAGCCTGTGGTCACCTCCTCACACCCAGTCCCACTCAGCTAGGACCAAGAGAAATTTCTGAATGGCATCATCCAGGGTGCTCATCTGCTCTGCCTGGCCTCAATCACATCACCAAATGCCTCTGAAAGAACAGGCTGGAGAAGAACAAGTCACCAGCACACTCATTGCAGTTTAACTGTCATCTACCCTTGATTTAAACCTTTTTTTTGGGTTGTTTTTTTTTTTTTTTCAAGGTCTCCTATGGATTGTTAACCAGTTACATCTGGGGGGTTTCTCAGGGCCTGGTTTTATGGCTCTTTTATAGGACCCATCACCAAAAGGAAAAAATTCAGCACTCGGCAAGCACGAGTTACCACCACGAACAGGACTAGCTTTTGTTGACGTCTGCTCTTCTGAAAGCTGCAGAGAATCTTGCCTTCAGGGAGACAAATGTTGCTTATGTGGTGCTCCAGTACAGAAATAATCTAGCAAGAGGGGGCTGAAAAGGTTCCCTGCAGCACCATCCTGTCTCAAGCTATTAATTACTTTGCTTTAACTTGTGCTTCCCTTGACTTTCATGTGCAACAGAGTGAGGGATGTTAGTCACAGAGATGACTCAAGTGATGGGTGCATAGCTGATAAACAGATAATATGCCAGGGGACATTTCCAAGCTCACATTTTGCTGGAAAACTGCAAGCAGGCCACGTCTGGGAGGGTGTCAGAGGAGGAAAAGCCCCCCATGGCAGCAATGAGGAAGGCAGTCATGTTCTCCCTCCAGCACTGGCTGTCAGCACAGCCAGGACCCAGATTACCTGCTCCTGGCTTTCTATGCACCACACCAAACCACTGAAAGTTTTATGAAAATATAAAATGTTACGTACCATTGTGTAAGTGGGGGGAAAAAAAGAGTTATTTCCTAGTGGTGTTCAGCATGAAATAAAAGCAAACCAGGATTTTGTTTTCATAAGATAGTTCCCTTTCCATCCCTGAGACTTGGCAGAAAACCATCATCCCCTAAAAAAGTCACAGTAGCAGCCTAAAAGAAGGCAGGGGAGACACCAGCTGTTGCTGACCCTATTTACCACTGTTTGTCAAAACCACTAAATATTCTGTCTAGTTTTGCTCCTCTCCAATTTCTAAGCAAGCAAACAAGCACACCACTGCAGCTCGCAGGATTCACCTCGCTGTCAGCTTTCCCACTATTTTGGCTTCTAGACCTGGGGATAACGTGGCCCTCTTCTTCCCCATCCTTCTCCAGATTGACCTCTTCTGCCAGCAGCCTGTGCTCAAGGGCTCTAAGCCCTCGTCACACGGGGGTGAGGTGAGACCAGAGCTGCCCCCTGCTCGCCCAGGCAGCGGCCAGGGCTCTGACCCAGGCAGTGCACGTAACATCAAGGTCTTCTGCATTTTAACCAAGATACAACAAACTCTGGGGAGCACACAGTGGGAGAGGGGGGAGAAGGGAACGCACTGCAACGTTGTACCAGCTACAGGAGCAGGGGATGAGGCCATGGGGACACCCAGAGCTGTGCTGAGGACCCAGGTGCCCTTGGGAGACTGAGGGCATTTTGGGAGAGGGAAACATTTTCTTTTGTTGTTTGTTACTATTTATAACTTGGGCAACTTTGTTTCCCAGCTTGTAAAGTGACTCGGGATCGTTTCAGGCAAAGCCCCTCCAAAATAATCCAGAGTCTCTCAGGGCAAAGGCGAAGTGTCAGAGCACGAGGATGAGCTGCCAACAGCCAGCACGCCTGGCCCAAGTGGGGTGGAGGGTCACGGTTACAGGGTCAGGAAGGACAAATCCCAGCTAACAACCATCTCAGGCCTGCAGGGGGGAGGCTAATAGTGAGGCATCAAAAGAAAATAATTTCTGCTCTGCATATACAGCCCTACTTTTGCCAAATCCACTGCAATGTGTGCCTTGCTGTAGCCTGGGCTTGTACTAGGTAAAGGGCGACATGTCACAGGAGCAAGGAGCTAGAAGAGTTCAGTCCAACCCAGAAAAATAAACCAGAACATATTCAAGGCTTAATATCAATAGTTACAACGAGTATTTATCAAACCTGCCTATACAGGGCAGCACCAGGAGAGATCCTTCAGCAGCCTAGCACACATGAGCTGGGGGACTCCAGCACGCACACCCCGGTGACCTGCTGCACCTCACTGTGTGCAGCACCCCCCACACTGCAGCCAAAAGGAAGAGGATTTCTTCCCAGAATTGGAGTGGTCACTGCCAGCTGTCACCCTGACAGACAAGGTCTGTCCTCAGCACCCCTTCTCATCTCTGGGCAGCTGTTATCTCCTCTCTTCTCCTGCCAAGGCCACTGGAAAATACCCAGAGGAACCCCTGCGCTAATAACACCGAGACACGAGAATGTGCTGCTGTTTGGAGGTGTGCAGTTATTCAGAAGAAAGGCCTACAGATGCCATGGGCAAAGAGCCCTGATGCCCTGGGCCTCCTGACTGCACAGCTCAACCCTTCTGGACCTGCACACCTCAGTCTGGGGCTGTGCCAAGGTGGGGTCCCACATTTTGGAGGTTATTGATTCTTCTCCAGTCTTGGAGTCTCATGATCTCCCGCTCCTCCTGGGGACCACTGTTGTGACATCCAGGCAGCCACAGCACCAGGGAGATGGGATGTGTCCTCTGAAGTGATGCTCACTGCCATCCTGGCCACGTATGGTGCGAGCACGGTGCTGCTGGCACCATTGCTGCGCTGCAACACGACCCTCTGCAGCAACGCTGCGGGAATGGGCCTGAGCACGTGCCAGTGCTGTTGCTTTGGGGACTCCTCACGAGTCCCACTGTGCAGGAGGCTGTGGCCAAAGCAAACCCTGGCCACATGTGCCCCACTGTCCCATCACGAGGTGGTTTTGCAGTGGGGTGGCCCATACCCGGCTCAGTTTTCACCCCACGCCCGACTGGACACCCACCACAGGCAGCGTGGCCAGGGTGGGCAGTGTGCCTCTGCCACACCATGCCTGCTTTGTGTCCTTGGAGGGGATTAGGAGCTGTGGACCTCCCCAGAGCTTCAGCACATCCCTGGAGAGAGCCCTACCATGCAAACCGTCCTTGCAGGGGCTGTGGGTGCAGCAGGGCTGTTGCTGCAGCCGGTGGGCACAAGAGCAGGATGGAAACCTGAGGTGATGTTTCTGTGACCAGGACTGTGGGCAGGAGCCAGCCCCTGGCACCAGGCCCAAACTGGGTCCTCACTGCTGTGGGGACAAGGACTTCAGTGCTCAGTGCCCCTGGATCCTGCTACCTGTTGCTGCTCATCTGGTCGGAGCAGAAACTCCTGCCATCAGGGTCTCACTGCACACTGCGGGTCGCTGAGCCACGACGCGTTATTTAGACTGCTGATAACAGCAAAAACAACAGCATCACTCTCCGAAAGGCACTTGCTAGCTCCCTCACAGAGAGCTGCCACTCAATGGTGACCAGGAAAGGTCCTTCAGAGCCTTTCCCTGGGCAGGAACTTCACTCCCTACAGCTGCAAAACCTTTGAGATGTCAGAAAAATCACCTCCACGCACACAGCAGAGAGCGGCCAACTCACCCCACTCAGCCAGGCAGAGTCAAGCCTAACCCAGCTGAGCAGGAAGGTTGTGACAGAACAAACCTACCCCACAAAAATCAAAATAGACACCTTTTTTTTTTTTGCAATGAACCTGCATCAAGGATTGAAAATTGCAAGTATTGTGTGTTACAAACTGCAAGAATTTTGCAACAATTGGCCAAAAAATGAAAAAAAGTAACAGAAGCTTTCTTCACTAGGATCTATTTTCTAGATTTTACTCCTCACACCAGAACTTTTGATATTACATTTAAATATCATTTCCCATTAGAAAAAACTCAAACATTTGTACACCTTAATATACAGAAAAGCTCTGCAGCCCTGGGGTGTGTTTGCATGTCAGCTACAGGGTCACATGGATCACTGCACATGTAAATATTTCAAACCTAAAGTTCCGTACCTTCGTTCTTTTAAAAATGCATATACCTAAGCCTGCAGCAAAGTGTCATCTTGACAATTTTACATTTTGAAGTAGTAGTGGCTGCACTTTATCGGATCCTTTCCTGTCATATTGTGTGCATATAAGCATCACAGACAAACATATGTGTAGATATCTGTGGTTTATATGAAGCCATTTTGATTTCCTCCGCTTCGGAGAGGATTTTTGTACTAAAACAGTATCTCACTTTCAAGCAAATGTAAAAATAAATAAATAAATAGATTAAAAGCTTTTAGATCTGAGTACCTGGCATCTGAAAGCACCTAGCAAAAAGCCAGCCTGGCGATAACTAGAAGCATATTTCCTTTTACATTCAAAAGCCTAATTTTTAAAATCAATTTCCACAAGCAACCAACTTCTCCTAAGAAAAAAATGGCAAAAAGAAGAAAAAAAAAAAACAAAACAAAACAAATATCACCCTACCAGCTTCTAAAGTCTCCCTCCAGTAAAAACAACACAGCCTTACAGTATCTTTTGAAGTGCCCAGCTTCTTCAGCCCATCCAGAGGGAGGAGATCTGCAGAATCCTTGTGTATAAACTGAACCGCCTGCTTCATCCTCCTCTGCTGGCGGAGAGACGCCGCTTCCCTCAGCTCCACTTCTTTTCTGGTCGGCTCTGTCAGGATACCCGAATAAAACATCTTCCCACCCTGCACAGCTCTGCTTCGCAAAGCCGAGCCTCTCAGAGAGCTGGAGCCAGGAGATGCTCTGTTGCCTGCGCTTTATAAGCAGAGCCCGGTGACGTGCGGAGACGGGCAGGTGCTCCAGCCGTCACCGCGGAGCGAAGGAGGGGTTGGGCACGTTGCGCGCACAACGGTGGGTGAGCTGGGGCTGGGGCTAAGGGAAGAAATCCGCGCCGCTCCTCCTCACTGCTGCTCCTGATGGAGGGGTTAGCTGCAGGCACCCGGCAGCTCTCGAAGCCCCCCAGCAGCCTCCGGGACAGAACAGAGCACGGGAGCACTGGAGCAATGGGGCCGCGGGGTCCGAGAGCTGCGACCCACCCCGCAGCCAGCACGCTCCCCAGCCAACCTCCACAGGAACAGCACCTTTTGGCCTGGGCAGGGTGTCTGAAGTGTCATGGCAGGTGACAGCTGCCCCGCGCCCACAGGGTGCTGGGTACCACTGCCCCACAAGGACCATGCAACTGCCCACGTGGAGGTTTGCTACCTTATGCCTGGGGCTGGCAGGGTCAGGGCAGGCTCTGGATGCCACTGGCCTCACCAAAGCATCACGGGCACCGATCTGCATCCTCCCTGGCTACTCAGGTACAGTCTGACACAAAAATTGCCCCAGACAAAGTAGAGCCCCCCAAATGTGGTTTTACAGAGTTCCTGTCAGACATTCAGGTACAGCACAGTTTGCCTAACCACCACCATCCACGCTACCGATTACTACAGCAGAGCAAGACTTTACAAAGCAAATATGTTTTTGCAGCATTCTTGCTGCTTGTCCGTTGATCCAGATGTTGCTGGACTCAGTCTTGCCAGAGTTACCAGTTGATGCTGGGAGGGTTTCAAAGACATGTCAGAAGGAGAGGATACTGGTGTTACCTTGGTTGTCCAGGGCTATCCTTCATCCTTCACGGGCAGCAAAAGGCTTCCAAGAAGCAAAGTTCTTTGGGGGGGCTGGGCTGTCCTTCAGCTTGTTTCAATTCTGCATGAACAATGCCAAACTCTCCAGTAAAATTTCACCCCCTCATTACATAAATCATCCCAGCATGTCACACGAAATAACACACGATAGCAAACTTTATACTCTTTGATACTACAAAGACTGGTTGGTATAATAGGGATTTTCTCACCAGGTCTCACACACAGCACATGTGGGTTTCTTTCCCTACAACAGTGAAAGTGTTGCAGTGTTTTAAGTGACCTATCAACTCTCACCAGAAACAAACACTTCTCTTTTTTTTTCTGTTTTTTATTTTCTTTTTCCCCAGAATGGTCCCTACACTTTGAGCAGCACAGCTGGGGGGCAGGCACTCACCTGAACCTTCCACTTTCCAAGTTATTTGTTGCAAGGAACAGGTTCAGGAGAAAATGCAGCTCTGCCTCAGAGAGACAGTACAGAGCACCCTGCGTGGCTTGGGTTCTCGTGAAGCAGGCGCCTTTGATGTGCTAGAAGAAGCATAAGAAAAGCAAAGCTTAGCCCAGGATTTATGCCAAGCCTGACTTCTAAGGCACTCCTGACCTTGGGAGCGGCCAGGGTGCTGACCCCACTTTGCTCTCCCCCACCAGCATAGCCCAGACTTGCACTTTCCACTCACTGAGACACCATCAGTTTTTGGACAGCTTCAGGGACACACTCCTGGAGCTGACAGGGGAAAATACTTCAGAAAGAGACCCAAAGTCACTTGGAGGGGAGATAGGAAAAAGAGAAGTTCCCCTGAAAGAAGCCAGAGAAAGACATTCCCCTTGCAGCAACTGAGATAGATTGGGAAAAAAAAACACCTTAAACCATAAAGGAAAGCAATGAAACCCCAAGCAGACAGAGTCACTCTAAACCATAACACCACTGTTTCTCCTTCCCCTGAATGGGGGCTCCAGGCAGGATCCAGCCCCCAGCAGCCCTGCCCTCTCGCCTCAGCACACGCACCAGGGCCAGCCCCAGCAGCTCAGAACGAGTCCTCTATTTCTTTACCTTGGCACACTTCGAAGGTGAATCGTAGCTGACCCGAGGGCTCTGAAAGGTGCCGGCAGTGCCTTGGCAGAAGGGGTGCTGGTAGCACCAGGCACCTTGCAGCCCCAGGCACTCCGCAGCCCCTGCTCCTGGCATGTTCAGCCCCTCCTCCTGTGACTTGGGAAAGGGGGGGGGGGGGGAGGAATCAGATGAGAGTGCAGAATGCAATAAACCCCAAACCCTTTATTTCACAGCTTCCCATAAAGGCTGTTGCGCAGGAGCCAGCCCGAGCGCGGTGAAGGTGTTGGTGTGCAGAAAGAAAACAGGGCTGATGGTCTGAAGGGGGATATAATTTTTCCTCCCCGTGCTGACTCAGCTCATTACACGCCAGGACCACTGTGCCACTCCAGGCCTACATGCCCAAGAGGATAAAAGCACCTTATTTTTCACCTTGGGAGCTGTTTGGCACTTACCCAGCTGATTAAATAAAGACATATGACTACATCCCTGCTCTCCCAAAGGCAAGGAGGCACAGCAGAAAGCAGAAGGAGCACCACTGCAACCAGGAGGCAATTTTCAATAGAAAAGCTCCGTGGAGGAGCAGCACTCTGACATGCCCAGTCACCTCTGGCTTATGCAAGAGCAGGCAGAGAATGAAAAGCCCTCTCGTGCTGTAGCTCCGAGACAGCAGCCTGTGTTGTAGTTCAGCAAGCAAGCCGTGCAATTTCACTGTTGCTGTATGTCACACCTGCACCTTCTGCCAACATACCAGGGGAAAATCTGCCCAGTGCCCGAGAGTAAAAAAAATGAGATAATTCCCCTAATTCTCTTCTTGATTTTTTAATCCTGGGAAAAAGGGAAGTGGGAGGATCAGTAAAGCATCTCTCCAAATGACTCGGGATCCACACTGAAATAGGGGCTCAGTTTGGATACTCTGAACCCCGTGGTCAACTTCTGAGTTGGTCTCTTGTTGGCAATTGCTTATCCAGGGGTGTCCCTCCCCCCCCATTCAGTGTGTCTAAATAGGGGCAGATTTCAGAAGAACTCCCCACCTGCTGACTGGGGACAGGTCTGTGCTCGACCACAGCCCCTCGCTTGAGAAAAGCCCTGAGGGACAAACCCCACCTTTCTCACTCCTCCCTGACTCCAGAGCAGCACACACGCTTCTCTGCACAGTGTTACACCTGGAGCCCCAAGGCAGACACCCGCCACCCAGGGCCCAGCAAAGCCCAGGACTGGGCTGTTACTGTCCCCAGTTTCCAAATCCACTGCAAAGAGAACAAGAGGGAAATGCTGCTCTCCCCAGCCCTTCCGACACGTCCTTTCCCATCACAGCTGGGGACAGGGGATGGCAGCGGCACAAGTGCCCGTGGCAGGAGGGGAGAGGAGCACCCAGTGCTCAGGAGCTTGTTAGCCACCCTAGGTGGAAGGCAAAGTGACACGTGTCCTGCCTGCGAACACAATTTGCTTTCCAAGTGATGTAAACTGACTGTGCTAAACCCCAGCAATCTTATACTCCCATTTACAGTTGATTTATACTGGCTTAGCACCCAGTTACGTTTGCAGCTTAATCAGCGTAAGGCGAGCGCTGCGGAGTTTGTCACACCCCCGTTTCATCTCTTGATGAAAAGGAAAGCGGCAGCAGCAGGCAAAGCAGGAAGTGGGTTGGTCTTTTTTTCCCCTTTTTTTTTTTTCTTTTCTTTGATTTCTCATCTTTCCTTAAAAAGAAGTGATGGGTTAGTGGCTGCTATGTCCTGAAGAGATGCAGAGACACCCCAGGGAACTCAGAAGAAAGGGCAGAGTGTATAATTTCACAGAAACAGAAGCAGGCAAGAGTCCCAGAAAGAACAATTTTTTAAAGCAAACTTTAGAGAAAGATTTCAGTTTCTGAAGAGCTCCAGAAAATGAAACCACAGTAAATGATGTAGAAAAACAAGCTATTCTGTCCATCAGTGCAGGATGAGTAAAGGCCAGCTCTAGCATCCTCAGGAAAATAACTCAATTAATTTGGAGACTAGAAAACAGTCTTTTTATAAAAAGGTTGGATACAAAATGCCAGAAGGGATAAGTGAGCTTCTTAATCATCATTTGTAAAAGTCTGTGGGTAGAGCTGGAGAAATCCTGTGAGGTACAAAACCGGGTAACACCACTGCCAACACCCACGGTCTGCGTTCCAGCGCCGACCACGAGGAAGCACCTCCCGGGCTGGGATACGGCCCCCAGGGCGAGCACCAGCACATCCCGGGGACAGCTATTCCCTCTTGACCCTGGTGCAGCTCCAACCTCCTTCCCCCTGCGCACGATCTCTGTGGGGCGCGAGCCGGTGGCTGCAGACGCTGAGGAGGGACGCTGATGAACCCAAGAGAGGAATCAGACATTGTGCAGCTTCCCACAGGAGACTGAACTGCACTTACCTGTCTGGTTCTCTTTTCCTATGGAGACAACAGGTGAATGATAGTTTCAGGAACGCAGAAGCTGTACATGTCAAACCGAGAGGTTAGAATGGCAAGTCTTGCAGGAGCTCCTTTACCTTTCATTTTCCTGGTTTAAAGAGGCTGAAACACACTTCTAAAAAAAAAAAAAAATAACAAAAGCACAGGAACAGTTGGTCAGGGAAACAAATGTCAGACTTCCTAACATCTACAACATACCCCGGTGACAGCCGACTTCTGTCTAGGAGCTATTTGTGGCTGGTGGAGCATAAGAACAGGTCCTGTCTCTGGAGCTTGCAAAGCTGTGCTGGCAACTGTGCCGCACTGGGAAAATGGGCTGAGCCCCTTCCAGGTCCCATGTGAGCCAGGAGGAAGCTGCAGGCTCCGTGTGCTGGCAAAGGGGCGGGTGAGAGATGCGGAACAAGGTGCCAAGGGGAAGGGGAGAGGCTGGCAGGTGATTTGCCAAGTACCGGGGAAGGGATAAGAGGACAATACACACGGGGGCTGGTGTGGGGGACAGAAAGCCTGGCATCCCCTGACCTCAACAGCATAGAACTGGCAGGAACAACCACAGCCCTTAGCACAGGTAACGGTGGCTGCTGTGCATTGAACTGCACCACTTCTGCTCCCAAGGGACAAGACCGGGTTGATTGTGCCCTGGCATCACTCACTAGCTGCTTTCCTACGCGATCCAAGCACAAGGCAGAAGGTATTGCTGCTATGGAACCAGCTGCACACACAAGCACAGACGGGGCCACTGCATCTTTCAGAGCTTTCTGTGGAGCTGAAGATACCAAGGAACGTACACCAAGGAACCTTTCTTTCAAACAGAAAGACAAAATCACATCTCTTTCTCTCCCAAAATGTCCTTTGCATGGCTTTCTTTGGGAACTCAACTAGGCAGACAGGCAGGAAATGGTGTAGAGAGAGCAAGTGATGTTTCTCCCCGGGCCGTATCCACATTCATCTCTATTTTGTGCAATAATAGGATTATTCCAGTAGAAATTTTTCAAATTGATTAATTTTAAGGAACATTAATACATGCTAGTTCTCACCCTCCCGCATCTATGCTGGAGTTGAACAGCAAATATTTATTTTGAAATAAGCTACATGTATATTCCAAGTGCCAACCACAACTACATCATTCAGACTTCCCAAACCTCAGGAGATTTCACTTCTCCTCCCATCCTGCAAAAGGCTGTTAGTGTGCTGAAGGCTTCCTCTGCTGCTGGGCCATTCCACGCCGTAAATTTTATATTCAGGTCATTAAAGATATAGGAGTGATCTTGTTAAGGCTAAACCAGCACGAGTCATTTCACACTACACAAACACAATTTTCCTCGTTCCTTCTCTAACTTTCTGGAAGCCCAGCACCCAGAGACCAAGGAGCAGCAGAGCCAGGCTCACAGGAATGCTGCTGCTGCTGCTGAAGATTTCTGAGCTCTGAGAGGCAGGAGGAAGAGGGCGCTGCTCTTCTTCACATCATCCTACATAAGTCCGGCGGGACCCACTAAGAAATAACAGGGAGCTTGTGGTTGCTCCGGCTCTGGGCTGGCTTTGAGGGGTAGGAGAGGGCAGGGAGAACCAGAAGACAAAAGCTGGCAGCTGGGTTCTGCAAAGAGAACGGTCTCATCTACAACCAAGCAAGGTGGTTGGGATGCCCTGGCTCGTCCCAGGGTCAGTGCGAGATATTGTGCAATAGATTCAGCCTCTTCCCAGACCCAGCTCACAGTACCTGGGCAACACAGAGCCTGAGGACAAACTGTAAAAACCAGAGCTTCAGGTGGCACCTAAGCTGTGAAATGCTTGCACTGTCATTAGCCACTGGACTAACGATGCCCAACACAGAGTACCTAAGACGCCAATAAACAGCCATCAAGAGGAAGACCAGCACTGAATTTGCTCAGAGATATGCCACTGTTTTGACCTCTCACATATTTTCCTTGCCCAGTCAGCAATTTCCTCACCTTCTCCAGCCACAGGGACAAAGGTTCTGCCCAGCAGCTGTTACAAATCCCCACGTATGCAAGCAGCCACCAACCTTTCAGTGTTTTGTGGACACAAAGTAAGCTGTTCTTGGCTTAAATACTCCAATACAATAATGAGTTTAAGTACCTGCTCAAATGCTTTGCTGAATGGGAGTTAGAAGCAGAAAGCTCTCAGGGCAAAACTCTTTCCCAGCATGGTGGCAAGTCACACCTTAGCACACAGAATATCAAGTATGCACACAAAATCACGTGGGATATTTAAGAGCAACGGTACTGAAGCGAAGCCTTTTCAGTGCCTAATGTACACATTACCCTGGGAGAATTAGGAGATCTCTGTTTGCTTTTAGATCTGCCTGGCTAATTAACCATAAAGGCAGCTGGTCAAATTTGTCCTTGAGTCAATGCCTTGAACATTAATGGAGATGCAGTAGAGATACACGATGCCCAGAATGACATCCATGCCTAGCTACAGTCACGGAAGTAATTTACATCCTGATCATAACTTAGAAGCAAGAAGTTTTAAATAATTACTCATTGATTGCCGCAAACGTGGAAAAATGGGTTGTCATTTTCTCCCTTGTACTTCCCTTTCAAACTAATACATTATTCTCAGAAGCGACTGGCACCACGGGCAGGTGCCCACAATGGGCCAGAAGAAAACCACATCACATCAACTCCCCTCTACAATCTAAAAAGTGCCTTGCTTCCTGGTAGCCAAGGTGGTTACGTCCGGAGTTATCTTCCAATAACCTCACGTCCTCACCAGTGTGAAATGCTGGCTGGGTCCAGAATAAGAGATGCTGAGCTATGGAAGTGTGTGAGACCCAGCGTCCTGCCCTCCCCACGCAAGGACAGGACTGAAGTCAGTGCTGAAACTCGACCTGGGGATGAGAAAAAACCAAAAGAAAGCCAAACCAGGAACAAGATAAGAAAAGTACAGAGGCTTACACAGCAGAAGGAATCTCTCGTCTTGGGTGACAAGTTTAGAGCTGGCACTGAAGTGCCACAGGTATTGGAAAGCTCCCTGCCACAGGGGGGAACTCTGACTCCGGAAAGGACTTACACAAACCTTTTAAAAGCGCTCTGCTTTTTCTCACTTTCTAGCTGGAGACCTTTCCTCTGCCCGAGTATAAATCCACTGCAAAGGCACTTCTCATTCCAGCTGCTTTGGACTGGTGTGGTTCCTGAATAGCAGCACTTGGGGAGAGGGAGGGGGAACTCCTCAGGGAAGCTGTTAAATTTCCTTCCTGGAAAACACAGATCTCAGGACATAATTTCAAACCAAGCTAAAAAACAAATGAGCACTTTGTTTCTAGCCCAGAATTAGTACAGGTCAGCTGTGAAACAGTATTGCCCTTTGAAAGGTCCCTGTATGGCACTCCCAGTTTCCCAGGTGAAGAGGACCAACACGACAGAGCATCTCCAGTGGTGAAGCAAAGTGGAACAGAACTGGGATTTCCCAGCCCTTCTGCAAAAACCCTGAGAACAGGTGCTTGCTTCAGCTTGTACCAGTGTGGGGATCACCCAGGAACAACATCTTTACAATACTTATAAAAGGACCGTGAACCTCTTCTGCCTCTACCAGTTGGAGGAGTATCTGTAGAGGGATTTCATTTGACACATATTTCCGCTCTCGTGGAGCTTGGATCTAAGACAGGTTTGCACCCCTCTTTCCAAGCTGAGGAGGAGTGGGCAGGCTGTTGTGTAGAAGTTCTTTACCAAGTCTGGAATTGCTCTAGTTTCCTAACAGCTCAATATTCAGTGAAGTCAGGATTTAAATGCTCTAAGTTAAAAAAAAAAACAAAAAACCCAAAACAAAACAACACAATTTTGGAACTTAAAGCATTCAAATTACAAGTTCGTTGAATGTTTCCAAGTATCTTCATTTCTGAACTTTAAGATAACCCAAAATCTAAACCCAAGATCAGCATCCATTTAAGATAAAATATGATTTACATCAACATTAGAGAGGAGGTCACCACAGTGTTAGTCAAACACAGGATCTCTCACCTCTGTGGAGCTCTTATGTTTATTTTATGAAGCCAAGACTCCAACACTCTCAAGTGCTGCAGGTACAAGTGAGCTACCATTGTGCCCCTCTCCTCACGGCACACACAACACTGCAGCGACTCATAACGGGTAAGATTTAGTGAGACGTGTTACTGGATACTCAGTGCTAATATTTGCTAACGCACAGAATCATCAACAGTACTTCAATATAACTCTCCTAACACAGAGGTTGTGTTTGCCATGTTGTGGTTTGGTTAAATATCTCCACCTATCCAAGGCTAGTCAGCTGAAAGATACTTTAGCTCCCACTGTGTCCAAACAGGAAGGCAGCTGCCCCGCGAGAGCGGGGGCAGGCGCACTGCAGGTATGAGCCATGAGAGACACGGTGCTATTGATTACCTGTGCTTTGAGGTCTTTCTGCCCTACCCTGGGTATAATTTACCACAAAGTCATCTGGCCAACCACTGGTCGGAGTCAAGCTGTGATCGAGATGAGCAACGTCCCCTGCAATAATGGAAGAAATCAGCACCTCATTGTACAAACAATTGTATTTCCAAAGACAAGTGTTTGGCTCATGATTGACAGCTGTAAGAACTGAGTCACGAGAGGGATGGGGTCAGAAAAAGTGTCAGAATCGCTCGCCATTTGCAGAAGCAAATGACAGCAACTGAAGTTACATATTCACAGCCCATTTCATCCAGCTTCTTTTGAGGTTTATTTTGCCTGGAAATCAACAACTGGTAACCTGCCTTTTCCTCGCTAGTCATTTGGAAAAGAAGGGGGAACGGCCTCGGCCAGAATTCAGTTCAGAAGAGGGTCTGCTCCTGCTGCAATCTGAAGTGGGAGCAATACCTGGCTCAGCAGCATGGGCCTTTCCAGGTGCCATATTTGCATTTTGTAAAAGGAGAAAAGTGCAAAATATAAGGTTATTTGCAAAAACACTCCCTCTTCTAAATAAATAAATAGTGTATCGGAGGCAGCGGTTGGGACTAGGAGC
This sequence comes from Megaceryle torquata, assembly GCA_024611175.1. Classification (NCBI taxonomy): domain Eukaryota; kingdom Metazoa; phylum Chordata; class Aves; order Coraciiformes; family Cerylidae; genus Megaceryle; species Megaceryle torquata. Next base: position 45,421 of record JANIJG010001633.1, on the reverse strand, counting down.
TGCCAAACAAAGAACTTTCAAATTGTGTATTTTGGCTGGCAGCACCAATGCCCTCAGAAAAGCTCCCATTACAGTTCCCCAGAAGAACATTTCACTCGTTGGTCCGTGTGTCCTGCAGTTGCCAGTGGACTGGGAAATAGCACTTTGGATTCCAGACAGGCTGTGGAAGCCTGTCCCAGGCAGCAAGCTGCTTTCCTCATCCCATCCACACGTCTGTGCCCCCAGACAGACAGAAGCCCGCCCACCATGACCTATACCTCCTTAGCACAGCTCCCCAAAGCCTCAAAAAATCTCCTGTTTGAGCCCCTCTCCAACATGCCAGGCAAGGATGGACCCGGAGAAATACCCGAGGGAGAAATGAGGCTCTAGCATCTTACAGGGAGATGTGCCTACAGCACCACTAATCCAGAGCATCTTCTGCATCACATTTTCCTTCTCCGTTGCTGCGTGGGGAAACACATCCTGCTGGCCCAGAGAGCTATGGGCCTTTGTTACCCACTCCAGGAGCAAATCAGGTCAAGTTGGACATGTGCTCAGTACAGAGCTGGAACAGGTATTTGTAAGGTGCTTATCTCAGCACGGCTGAGACCATCTCGCTCCGCGGGCACTGACTGAGGGGCTCTCTGGACTAGCTGAGGAAGACAGCAATGCCTGCAGTGTTAAGCACTCGGTTCCTAGAGCTAAGCTTCCTTATTCCACTGAATGAAGTTGCTGTTCTCAGCCTGGATGAGCCTTTTCAGGGTTTTATTTTCGTAAGTTTGCCGAGAGAATTAGCACCTACGGGAGCCGGGGCGCACCAGTTATGCTGTGTAAGCCAGACAGGCCCCCTGAGCACTTTTCTGCCAGGCCTGTTTTTAATAACTAGTACCTCTCAGCTTTTCCACACAGCCCCTCACATCAGCGCTACATCAGGAGCAGCAAACTGGGGGCCACCCCAATTCATCAGCAGGGTTGTGTCCCAGCCAGACTTGTCTGCTGGACACGGGGATACTGAATTCCCAGTTTTCTGGAGTGCTTTCTTGATATCCATATTAAACCCCAGAAAAGCCGTGATCCCCTCCCTTACCCTCAGCTGCTATCCAGGGCTGGGCTTTCCTCCAGAAACTAGATGAGCTGGCATTTTGGAACGGTTCTCCCAGCTGGTGATGGGACACGTGTAGCTGCAGAGCCTTGGCACAAAGAGGGTGAGAGGCAGATGCTAATGTGGTGCCAACCAACTCCTAACCTCTTGCTCTAAATCCAGCGCGAACTCCAAGGCTCCTGCCACCCCACACTGACAGCAAACACCGCACCACTAAAGGACTTGTGGTACCTCCAAATGCAAATGTGAGGTGTTTGAAGCCTCATTTGCTCTTCTGCTTAACCTCAAATCTATCCTGCTTTTTGGGGGGCCTGTAGCTGATCACAGAAAGTTGCAGGGGACACACGCCCAGCCCTGCAGGTCCTACAGAAGCCCCCAAGGGCTGCCAGCGCACCAGGGGCCAGCAGGCTTCTCAGCTTCCATGCTTGCCAGCATCAAGTGCCCCATCTTGTCCTAGCCCTATGCTGCCTCTTCCCTGCCCTGCACGCCTTTCTACACACCTCTAAGGCTCCCAGCTTCAGCGGCTTTGTTTTTCTGGCCGGGCACACGCTCGTCCATGCTGCAGGCGGCACACGTGCCCTGTGCCAAGCGTGGAGCCCCCGGGGAGGAGCCTGCCTGCCCTGGCCCTGCTCACACAGGGCCCCTTTATTTAACACACCTCTACCTTGCTCCATCTCCTGAACGTACGTGCAGATTAAGACTCTCCAGCCAACTCACATCAAGGCTCCTGTCCACGCTTAGCATTTCGTTCCATTTCTCCTATGCACAAAAATTACATTCAGGCTACTGCTGCTGTATCAGATTCCGGCGCAGAAGGTGAAGCTTTCTCTAACCCTGGGCAAGCACAACCGTGCTCTGTACATAAGGGGTTTGTGGAAGTTTGCAACGGTCTCGGTATAACATTGAATCATAGAATCGTTCAGGTTGGAAAAGACCCTGGGGATCAGAGTGCAATCCTTAACCCCATGCTACAAAGTTCACCCCTAAACCACGTCCCCCAGCACCTCATCTAAACAACCCTTCTACACATCCAGGGATGGGGACTCAACCCCCTCCCTGGGCAGCCTGTTCCAGTGGCTGAGCACTCTTTCTGTGAAAAATTTTTCCCTATGTCCAGTCTAAACCTGCCCTGTTAACAGCAGCTTGAATCCATTCCCTCTTGTTCTATGAAGCACCTGAACAAAGAACTAATACACAACAAAAAAATTGCATCTCAAGTGACCACTTCAGAATATTTCAGCTTCCAATGCAACTTTTTCTCTCCTTAAATCTATGAGCCTCTTATCTGCTGCTCCTCAGAACTGTCACAGCTGGGAAATTCCATGGCACAGGATTAATATCCAGGTTTGTAAGTTTACACTGCCTACTGAATAAACTTCCCCGTCAAGAAAGCAGGCTTCAGCTGCATTAGATCAAGTTTAGCAGCTAGGCAGTGTGAGGGAGTTTCCTTAATGAATTCTGTATTTACAGACATGTTAAATAAGGAAAAAAAATCCAAGGTCATCTTTTCTAACCTATTTTTTTTCATTGTGTATTAAACAGGCTTTCCTTAAGACTTCAAAACCCTTTCTTAACCTTCAAACTTGGTTTAATCAGAACAACAGCTTTTTTAAATACTTAAAGAGTGGTTTAACAAGGTAGTTTAAAAGAGCAACATGCAGAAAGTCATGCAGAATTTGCACTGACTCGGACGGCAACTGGATGAACTTCCCTTCTGAGAGTAGAACCTGTCCCTGGAACACTCAGCTTCTACTTTCCCCCCAGGTGCTATATTTGCATCCCTGCTCACGGGTGTTCTACAGTGACAGCAGAACATACGTCGTGGAAAGCAGAGCTCCACAACAGAGAGGGAAAATCTGCCTAGGAGCAAAATAATTGTTCAAACTAAATGGGCAGTAGCAAGATGTGCCATTGGACAGGTTGGTTCTAGGGATGCCTAAAACCAAACCTACTTGTGCCAGCCCCGGACATGGCTCAAGTTCTTTAAGTACTCGCTCACGTCTGCCAGCAGCAGCCTCGCACAAGCACCTGGAATGGAGCAGCATTAAAAGGAAGATAGGAAGCGTAGGTACATTTTAGCTGTGACAGGTTTTACATTCAGTTTTTATTGCACTTACAGGGTGTCATCTATATGCGTGACAGAAAAAGCATTTGCATAGAAGTTTAATTCCGAAATATTCGTGGACCACTGCCCGTGCATTCTGTTCCCAAGGAGTATGGCAATACCACCGCTTCCCGCTTACCTGCATCAGACCTCTTCGGATTCCTTGGGTTCAAATAAGCTTCAATTCTTGCTCTCTATATTCTGCTATTATTTATTTTGGTTACGTAAACACCCTAAGGTCCCAGTCAGAATTTCATCTCCCCCTGCCCTGGGAGTTGACGCTACCGCTCGCATGGACACTCCCCTCGCTGGCGGGGATGCGAGCGCTCACGTGTCCATGGCTGCAGTCTAGCGGGTGCCAGCAGTCGCAGCATCAGGGAGAATGTTTGAACACCACAGTTTTCTGCCATGATATGCCCCTAGTCACCATAGTTGCCCATGGTCATTATGCTCCTGTGTGTCATTTACTTTGCTCTCTTCTCCATATGAAGTAATGTCATCTTTCTACAGCTACCAGCTGAATTGGGCAGTTGGACCTTCCAGAAGTGCACAAAGGAACCTGGCTGGCTACCTTCGGTTTAATACAAATCAGTCCTTGCCGCTTGGATCAAAGGAAGCTAAGGGTCAAAGAAACAACTGAATAAAATAAGATTCGGGGATTATTTTTATATAAGTTTGATAGACTGGCTGCAAGTAATTTCAACATAGCATCACAGAAACAAATACAGAAAAAAAAAACCCCTTAATAAAAATTATAGATCAACTTATTCATCGTTTCCTATGACCTAATTCTACTTTTTAATTCTAAGAGATGGAGTCAGTGGATTTCATTAAAAACTCTGATGAAACTGAGGTGTAATCTTAAAAGCACTCTGGGAACTTCTGTCTTAACACAGGTTTTCACCTCGTTTGGGTTTGGGGTTTTTTTTATTATTCAGTTTAAACAAGAAGGTTTGGTTGGTGGCTGTTTTTCAAAATATCATGTTAATTTGCAAAATACTAAATACTTTAGAGTTTAAGTAGTTTATTCTGTCTTCATACAGCCGGTCACAACAGGCTAATTGACTCCAGCTTATCACATAGGAGACATTTCTAGCACAATTAATAGAATTAATACCAGGATAATTCTGGTTACCATACCAGCCAGAAATATGTGCAGCACTAAATATCTGAAGAACTCTACCTTTGTGGGCAATAGATGCAGGCTAACAATATATTACATGAAACAGAATGCTCTGGTAAGCAGATGTTCCCACAATAAAGTCTGATGTGCAATAGCTTGCTACACAACTATTAGTTTTGTCACAAAACTATTAATTAGCACAGCAAAGACAACTAAAAATATTACCCAAGGTTTTCATGCAACTAAAAGTTCACTGGTTTATTTCTCTTATTAAGAGTAACCGTCTGACACATTTTACAGTAATTTACAATCATGAAAAAGATCCTTATGCTTCTCTCCCGTAGGTGACATCGGCCGTCCTGTTAACGCTAATTATTTCAAAAGTTAAATTCCTGTTAAACGCTTTTTGACTTATTTGTTGCCAAAAAATAACATCAGCACAGAAAACAGAAATTATAATTCCTGCAGAGCCACTACCGTCGCTACGAGGATACAATGCCAAGTGTTACAACATTCTGCAGCAGTTACCACTTCTCTCAATATTTAAGGTGGGAAAAATTTCCTATTCACTTTTTACTGCACACACAGGATCTACAGGAAAGGGGGGAATTTTGATTCGTAGTGTTAGATGCAAAGTAACAGAAGTGCTTCCGAGTCATTTACTTTTTATGTAGAAAACCAATAGGCCTGTGGAACAAAAAGGATTCTTTTCTCCTCAGCCTCGACCATACACCTCCCCGACGAGTTCCACAGACAACACTGAAAACAGCCCGTGCACAGCAAAGCTGAGATCCACTGCACGGGCAGAAGGCGAGAGCTGGCCCCCGAGCAGCCGTGCAGTTAGAGCAGAGAGTGCCTACAGGATGAGGTGCAGTGCAATGAACCCAGAGCTCCAGTCAGCACCTCACGCACAGGGCGAGCAAGCCCAGTTTCACCAATGAAAAATACTTTGCTGCTTTGCCACTTTTGTTCTCTTGAACCTGGATTTCTGTGCCACGCGACAAGAAACAGAAACTTTGAGATCTGTAGCAGTCTTGGGAGGGAAGACAGCAAGAACTGGCTGGCTTTTCCCTTGGCAGAGAGCACGCAGATGGCAAAGCAACTCTGCTGGGCTTGGCCCAGATCATGGTCCTCTCCTCCCAGGGCTCCACCAGCAGGCCTCTAACTCACCCGTGCGCTTGGAGCAGAACTGCTGCATCTTGCCCGTGTCAAACATTCCATTGCCACATGGAGACGGTTGGTGGGTCACTGTGCCTCACCGACCCGCTGCATCTGGCATGGGCAGCCATGAACAGTAGAAAGGAAGGGGCTGTGCAGCCAGAGGGAAACTACCTTGAAATATCTTTGCAGGATCTCGCCACAACGTCCGCTTCACCAGATGCAGCAAGCCTTTCTCACCACCCTTCCTCTTGCTTTGGCATCCCTTGGCCCTTCCTCGCACCGCCTCACCACACCTTCTGCCAGGTAGCCCCTGTTCTTTTCCCCTCCAAAAGGCAGCGGGGACCCTGACAAGGATGAAGCAAACCAGCCAGGAAGGCACAAGGTTCCTTCCCCTCTGCTCTGCTAATTCACCCCCTGGGTCCCTCCATCTGTTTGCTCCCCATTGCTGCAGGCCTGGAAGCCCTGTTCCCATCATGGGTGCTCACCACCCTGCCAAAGAGCCCCGGTGTAGCCAGCTAGGACACAGCTCTCCCTCCGGGCAGCAGCACAAACCATTTCCCTGCTCTGGCCAGACCACGGGGCATTTCAGGGCAGTGGAATAATGCCCTGATTTGATTCAGACTGGGGCTCTCGATGAGGGTTTCATCTGTCCCACTGGGGACCTGGTGTTACTCACATACAACAGTTAAATACCACGTATCAATGTAATGAAAGCCTGGGAGATGGGACTCCATGCCCTAGGAAAGGGAGCGTTTGTCCTGGCTGCACTGCAACATCAGTGCCTTTCCTACTGGAGCAGACGGAGGAAGTTTGGTGCCGGCTGCACCGCTTGGCACTGCCAGTGACCAAAAGATTGAGGCTGTAAGTCCATCTCCAAAGGAGTGGGGCTGCAGCCACCTACCTTCCAGACTGCAGGCCCAAAAGCTACATTACACCGAGGAAATGGTTTGTGTGGCCAGAGGATAGGTACCTAATGTAAGGGTGGACAGAAAAGCACCGGCGTTTGGACGTTCCAAATGATCCAAACTGACGTTTGGATCACCACGGTTCTCCCTGCAGGCCCTTTCAGAAGGGTTTTCTCTCACACAAGAAACACAGCCGGAGGAGAAGGACACAGAGTTTGGGAGTCTTGAACAGCATTTGGCCATAGGTGACTTTTGCAGCTGCAGTTTGGTTGAGGTTTGTACATCTATGTCTCTCCAGCAAGACAGGAGAGCAGCCCTTCTCCACTCAGCAAGGTCATCGCAAGGTGGTCAGACAAGATAAGGAATATAAGGCTAGAGGTTCACATAAGAACCTTATACAGGTTTAAACAGTGATCTATGCAAAGCTTGCGTTTAAAACAGGGCTTGTGTCTTCAACTGCAGGTGCTCAGAGGACAGAACTTCACACCACTGGGAAGAGCCCGTGCCTCATGCTGTCCCAGGCCTATGCCCTGGGATTTAGCAAAGGATCTGTGCTGTTAACATTTGCAGCCAACCCAAAATGGAAGTGTCCAGCGGGCCAGGGTCTGTTTTCCATTACTGGGGTGCCCTGGTTTTATACTGGTACCACTCCAATTAAACCAATACATCCTTAGCATGAGCACAGTGTGATCCGGAGCCCTCAAGCCAATATTCAACCCTTTGCTGATTGCATCACACAACGTACAGCTCAGAGAAAAACTACACCTTGGGCAATTCTTGGACACGCTGCTTTGTACTACAACTATTTCAATCTTAGCTCCGATTTTCCTGTGCAGCAAAAGTTAAGTGAGATGTCAATCTTGTTCTCACTTTCAGCAAGACCAGAGACGAGCCCAGATTTGTTGAGGTAAGATGCATTAATGGCAGCCCAGAGTCCATCCCAAACCACGCCACTTAGCCTCTCTGTCCTCATGAGCTTTTAAACTTACTGATGAAGCAACAGGGCAGAGCTCTATAAACTTCTGCTTGGCACCGTTCAGTTAGAGAAATTATGGGCAGTTTCTAATTCAGAGACCCAAGAAGTATCCTTGGTACCCAAAAGGTATTATCAGGAAAGGAATCAAAATTCTGTTCACCAAAATATTTATATTAGCTGAGAAAGCCAAACTCTGCCAAGAAGGTCGCTGGCAAGCTTCTCCGGAGTTTCTCTGCCAGAAAGCAGCCCCACCTACCACAACCCCTTTGTGCCTGACCAGGGGCTGGTTAGTGTTTGAAGTACAGTGCCAACTATTTGTACGGCCTCAAAAATCTGGAAACTTTAGAGCGCAGCAGCCGAATGAAGGATCTCGGGAACATCTCTCTTGACTCTTGGGCTGTGTACTTGAAGTAGTTCTGTGGATGTGCCAACACGTCAAACAATGCTTTTATCAGCTTCTTGTCCTAGGGAAAGGAAAGCAGATTTTACAGTAAGTCTACAGAGGAGTTACCAAAAGCTTAATCGCTTGATCAACTGATAGGAGATTAGGGGAACTTTACTTTTCAAGTACTAATGTTTCAGGGGCTCACAAACTAACTGAGCAAGGCTGACATTCAGACCCCGGGGAGGTCACTGGCGTTTCACATTTATCATTCACTGCACCTTCTTCCCAGAAGAGCAAAGGGAAAACAAACAAACAAACCAATCAAAACAATCAAACAAACAAAATACCCAACCCACAAAACAAACAAACCAACCCCCCAACAAAAATACAAACAACCCAATCCCTAAAACAAACAAAGAAAAAAAAAACAAAGCACAGACAAACAACCCCCCCCAAAAACAAACAAAAAAACCCCAACCAACCAAACAAACAAAACAACAAAGACTGGATCTGATATCCAGCAGGAGAAAGGTTTACTCAGGATGACATCCACTCACCTTGCCCATGCAACTGTCCCCTACCCAAGGTCAGAGAAGTGAAATCCAGAAAGAGATTTTTGTCCACCCAGAGAGGAAAAGCCCTTGCTAATCTACAGGCTACGAGTAGCAGCTCCAAGTGCTTCTCCGAGACATCAAATCCCACATCCCTCTGTTTGCACCAGCAATTCCTTCCAGTACAGTACGTGAGGCTCGAGGGGTGATGTCCACCACAGATTTCTCTAGGTCTCGTTCACCTTCAATCCCCCAGGCAAAGAGTGTCTCACTCATCGCCCTGCACAGCCAGGATGGGCTGGTTCACCCTACTTCCCCAAAGCACCAGGGAACAGATCTGATGCAGAGCAGAAGGCAACCTCACAGGCACAAACTAGTGTCCTTTTCAATCAGAACCAACGTGGTCAGTGGAAGGTATATACCTTAAGTATTTCTTGATGATTTTCAGATGCATAAAGTCTGCCATCCCGAACAATGTCTTCTATTAGCTCCTGGTAATCCTCTGTGGAGAATGCACAAGAGAGCAATTTGCAGGTTCACGTCACGTCCATGCTCCATACCTCCCTTGGTTACACACGTAAGCCCTAAAGAACCAGCGGCACCTGGCCCTCATATTACCAGTCAGAAAATATTCCAAGTGCTCTTCTGTAAACAAACTACACTGTTTACTATGAAAACAGTGTACTCTGCTGAGCTCAGCATCAATCTGTCAAAAGCAAATGAAATCAGAATGCACCTAGGACTGCAGTGCACACTGAACCAAGGGGCCTGCTTCGAACCTACCAGACTGCAGAAACTTCTCTGTAAATACTGACAACCTGGTATTGAATTCTTTCTACAGGGGAAAAAAAAAAGAAAGAGGTAAGAGGAAGCTTTCCTAAAAGGCAAACTCCCTAGTTAATCAAAACTTGAAATGCTTCAAAAAGAGAGGTGTCTCCTGAAAAAAATAATTATCCACTGTTGATGAAACTGCGGACCACGCTGAGGACAACTCCCTTGCAATTAACCCAGTGTGGACAGAAACGTGGCGTGCAACTTCCACAGCACTTACACTGAAGCACAAAGCCTCAGCTCGTTTCACTCCTGGTGACTGACAAGGATGGGGTGAAACTCTTGCCACTCGAGCTTCTTTCCAATATAGACTTTTGCTGTCTGGTACTAGACTAGGGACAGTAATGACCATGATAAGTCAGAGGCACTTGGGCTCTGCCCAGTTCCTAACTGGAGGCAGTATGCTGCCTCCTGAAGCAACCCAGAACAGGGAAGGCACAAAAATGCACAAAGCCCAGATTCTGGCTCTGAGCTCTGCATTTTGCAGGTCGGAGCCCAAAACCCCAGCTCTTTGTTTAGGTCTGTGGAAGACTGGAAACACAGTGGCACGTAAGGCTGCAGTGCAATGCAGAATTCCTTCCAACTTGTTTTAAATGAAAACAGCTACTGGAAGTAGTCTCAGTGACACTGCTGAGCGTGCTGGGTTACCCTGAGGCTTAGCAGGGTCAAGGAGCCCACAAGGAGTTCTGCACTGCTGCAGCTGTGCTAGTCCACGCAGGCTCAGCTGCTCACATCCACTTACCATCATATGTTACATAAGGAACTTGGAATCCTTTGGCACTGTTCCCTTCATTCGACTTGAACTGGATCCACAGCTTCTTAGACCTGGAAGTGAAAGCTATAGGGCGTTCGTAGGTTTGACAGGTTTCATACGTGGTCACTGAGTTGGAAGAAGCTTTCAAAGAAAACACACAATAGGCGGTTATCTGGCAGTGCTTCATGCTAACGAACGATTAGAAAATAGGTTAAACTACCATGACAAAAAAATGCCTGCTGCTGTTCAGAAAACTCAACCAACATGTTGATAGCAGGCCACCAACCGACTTCTCGGTCCAGCAATAATTTCTCTTTTCCTAAAAAACAGTCCACTGTTTGAAGGATGTGCCCGTACTAGAAAGTGAAGCTGTTTATTCACACATCAGGTGCCTGCAGGGGCTAGCAGCTCCTCTCTTAACCCAGGCTAGACTTGCTTATTCATGACTAGTTAGCTTGAACCATCTACCCCAACATTTCTCTGAGTTCACCAACACATCATGGCCTTGCACGCTGGCTTCACCCCACCTATGGAGCAGCATTATTGAATGGCATTCCTCCACTTGCCACTTACAGAAATTTCTGCTCTTCAGTAGAGGCAAGCCAGGCTACAATGAGTTTACATAAACAGCAACACGTGTGAGAAAGTGTTGTGTGCTGAGATGGATACCACCCATGCCTCGGTAGGCATTTCAGACTCACAGCTTTTTCGCATCACCAGGTAGTCTCCACACTCATCTTCTATCGGTAGAAATATTTCTGGAACCACAATCAGAATACGGCGCTTTGGCGGTGGGTTAATATTCCAAGTGCACTCAGTGTTTGCAGGATAGTCCCCAGGATAGTTTGGCGATTCAATATATCCAGTGTAATCTCCCAGTTCACCCCCACACTGCCTGTCTGAAAAAGCAATACAGTATGAGAGACTAGGCAAAGTGATGCCACCCTACAGCCCTCTCTGCAGGCACCCTCCGGAACAGTCCGTGGGCGAGACCCACAGACCCTTCCGTTCCATCCGCTGCCGGGGCAGTTCTCTTGGCCAGTTTCACGTCACCTCTGTTTTAATCAGTGCTGAGACATACAAACCCAGACTGGTGCCCGTTAGCACAGCGGGTGCTACTGACCAAGTGTGGCCAAGCGGGCAGCCAGTTGTAAGAAGACACAGAAATGGTAAAGCCAGGGTGCTCCGCTTGCTTGTACCGGGCAGAACTTCTTTATAGAAGTATCAGCAGCAGTCTAACTAGAGCCTGGGGTGCCCTGCTCAGGCACCAGGCTGGCAGCGGCACAGACAGCGCTTCCTCTGCGCAGATCAGCGCTGCTGGCAGCAAGGGGGGGGGGAACCCCAGTGCAGGATGCTTTGCCTGCGCTCCCCAGCTCTGTGTGGCCACCAGGGTCTGGGCGCTACAGCACCGTGAGGGTGGCGTGCGGGTGTGATGCGCCCGGGGAATGGCCTCTCAGGGAGACACGTGCAGTTCCCACAAATGTGTCTGTATACGTACACGTGTATATGTCTCCGTGTATATAGTGTCTCCCGAGGTTCTTCTGAGGAGTTGCTTCTCTGGCCTCTATTTTCCCTCTTTTGATTTCCCCTCAGTTTCCCACACTACAGCTACCATCATCTAGAATAGTGGCTCCCGTAGTAATCGCCTTTCACAGGTTGTCAATAAGCAGAAATGGTTACTACAGCTACTAGGCTTTGTGAGCCAACTTCCATGCCTTTTAATAGAAGGGAAAGAAACCGAGGTGCTGAGAACACAAACTCTGCTGCCATGGGAGAAAAGATTTAATAGCAAGACCTAGAGTGACCCAACACCAACTGTCAAGACACAATCATCACTTATCTAAACAAGAACAGCAGAACCAGTCTGCACAAGTGGTCTCTCATGGACCTCAGCAAGCCACGTGGGATGAGATGCCGACAGGCAGCAGAAGAGGAGCAACACCACTGCCTTCTCTCCAAGCTCCCTGGAGCAAAGCTAAATTTTGCCCTTAAGAGCAAATCTGAATATTAATGGCCCAGTCCTTTTATTTTAAGGGATCATCAAAACCATCTTGCTATACTTACTTTTGCATTGTGTTATATTTGTTGACCCATCAAAATCAGTAGTGGTGTTTCCAGGACACGAAATGCAGTAATTTTGTCCAAACTCAGGCTGGTATGTTCCAACTGAGCAGCGAATACATCGATGAGTTGTGATATTATAAAAATGGCCAGGTGAACACTGAACTGGAGAGTAATGAAATAGGCAGCATGGTTAAAGTAGCAGCAGCAGCACGTTAGAATGTGATTTTAAGCATCTTTATAGGACCTAGTACCATTTCAATAACTGAAATACCATATTCATAAACCATGAGGGTAATAAAGCAGAGGTAATTTAACAGATTTTAGTTTATCACGTCACCTGCTGCAAGTTCAAAAGTCCTAAATGCAACACTATAGAGCAGTTCTGTGTGGGAGCAGTAATAAAAGACACAGGGGAGTGAGTATAACCACTGTGATCTTGCACACAGGACACCGAGTAGACCAGTGTGTTACCAAGTGGTCCAGCTACTGACACTTGACTTGGAAGATGAACCGTACCTGGAAATGCACCACAAGCAGAGGTTGAAGTCTTGGCCCTCTACAAGTGGCACACTGCATCAGTACTAGTGACTGAACTGGTGTAGTGTCACCTTCTCTCCTGATGACACGCTGTCTTGCAGTATCAGGCCATGACTCAGGGTACAGTCACTTCTACCGGATCTGCTGCTACTTTCTTTCATCGCGTCATGCAAAGCATCGCGTTGGCAAGACACGCAAGTTATGGCCCTCTCAGGGCTTGCTCAGAGCACCTCCTGCATCACCAAAGCAAGACCCCATTCTGACGCACGAACTCTTTCAGAAATGTAACAGATTCTATGGAAGTTTTAGACATGAGATAAACAGACATAGGGGACAAATCCTTTCTAGCAGATTTGCAACTTTCTTCCTAGCTCCCTGCATGCAGATAGATTTTCTGCCCTCGTTGCTCTCTGAGAATATGGGATCCCAAACACCTTTGCTTACTTCTCTTTTTTTAATTCAATTTTGCTTAGCTATTCTGCATCTATGCCCATCCTATTCTGTACAAGAACCTGACAGAAAGCAGGCAAGGGCATCAGCCATATATCATCTTTGCTCTTAACTCAATCACTACCTTGCTGCTCTTTCCTTGTCCTTTGTGGGACTGAAAAAAAAAAACCAAACAAACCCAAACAAACAAGAACCACCAATGCACAAAAAAACACACAAAAAAAACCCCCAACAACAACCCCCCCTGCAAGTACATAAAACAAAACAAAACACCAAAAAAAAAAAACCAAAAAACAAACCCCCACAAAAAAACCCCCAAACCTAAACTTTTCCTGTTCCTTTTACCTTATTTGGCAAGTTTACCTCTCTCAGCTCAATATGAAAATAATTTACTACCTTGTCTTTCAATGTAGTTTTCTGTGCTGCACAATCCATTTTTTTCTATTCTTTTTAAGCTCTGCTTACTCCCAAGATAACTCTCGTCTTGTTGAGCTTTGTAAGTTAGCACAGCCAGGAGTCCTTCCCTACATATTCCACCCCCAATCCAAATGCTTCAGATACAAGTTCCAAATAGTTCTTGCATCTGTGATTCCATGTCTCATGTGGCCTCTTCCACATGCAAATCACTGAGCTCTTCATTCCAGTTCATATACAAAAAATTCCTTTAATCTCCACTCTAATCTGAAAACAGAACCTCACTTATAGACCTGGTTTTGTTTATGTTAAACAAAACTGAAATCAGTTCCTCTTATCTTGATCCAAGGTTTTTAATGTTGTTTTTTAGTGCTTTAACTTTGTAAGATTATGAAAACCCAGCATTTGTGGATTCAGTGATTCCTCACTGAAAAAATAAATAAATCTATTAGCTATCACATTATTACCAGTAATATTAATTCTTCAACCATACTGCAAAATTCTTCTGTTATGTTGCAATTCTCAATAGTAAACATCTCTTAACAGACACGAGAGAGATCTTAATCCAAACCACTACCAAATGTTAGCATCAGGACCTTATTTCTATCCCTTATTTCTACTCTACAGCAGTAGACCTTCTATTAACACTTTTTCTTCAGGTGATTTTGAAATAATTGATGTTCTTTTAGCCATGCTTTAAGACACCAAGCAAACCATTATACTGATTAATATTTCACCTCTCTCCATGGACATGCTTTTGTCAGCGGTTTCCAGGACCACTTCACAGCTGTCTTTCAGCTTTTACCTTTTAGGTAACTAAGATGCTAAGCAAAATTCTTTAAAGAGATGATCTCCACCCAATTTTCAGTCCTGTGAGGAAAACCTTGGGACCTGACTGCATGTCAGCTCCACTCTGATCAAACTTACAGGGCTGTCTGAGGTACTGCAGGGTTAAGCCAAATAAGAGCTCTTTAGCGTATCCCAAGGCAGTTTCTCATTATGAACATGAAGACATTTTTTTCTTATCCCCCAGGACAGCAATTCCCTCCTTCACATCTTCATGTTGCTGCCGTGCTCAAACTCAAAATGTCATTAAGGCATTCTGGTCTTGATTGTTTTGTCTTTAAACTGTCTTTTTTCCTTGCTGTTCTTTATATGACTCTTCACAAGTCAATGACTTCACTGACCAATTTCCATGTAGCTCCCCACCCCTTCTCAAGCCTTGTACAAAAATCAGTTCTAAAAAGCATTGAGGCTTTATAGAGTTTCCTTGCAGCCAGGCTAGGTCAGCCAACCACGAGACCCCTGAAAGGAGAGACACTGGAAAGGAGAATGACCCTTCTCTGAATGCCCCACTGGTAGCAGCTGCAGCTACTTTTGCATCAGAGCAATGCCATCCATCAAGTAAATCTTGACCTTACCTTTGGTCTCACAGTCCTGAAAGAAGGATGCACTGCTGTGCCTTGTCGTCAGCCCTCCTCCGCAGGGAAAGCAGGACACTCTCCCAGCTTCAGGCTGGTATGTTCCAAGGGGACATGGTAGACAGGGCTTGAAGCCATCAGGAGAATATTCACCTGGAGAGCACTGATCTAGGAGAGGAAGGACACACTTGCTTCAACCTGTACATTATAGGTGAAGGTATGTTAGCAGCTTGCACAGGACCTGAAACCCCATGGTGAAACTGCTCTCCTCTTTACAGGGGAAGGGAGAGCTGGGGTTTCAGAACTGAATGTTAGCAAGATAGAACTCGATACGTGCAATGGATTAAGCGCTACAAGTAATTGTGCAACTTCACCGAACTAAACATGATGCGTGCCTCAAAGACCTTTAAAGCAGAAAAATTCTTTCCATTCTTCCGATACTGGATCTTGGAGAACGACCTGTGCACTGGATGGCTGCGTTCTGTATGGTGTATAGATAGGTCTAACTCAACCCGACTGATTTTACTTAAATATACACCTCAATATTATCTAACCGGCCCAGCAAAATTTATGGGAACCTTTGAAAAATTCTAGTTTTCAAACTTTTCACAAAAGAACTGGCTTCAGGGCCAGTATTTAATAATTACCCTGCTCTGGAAAGGCACAAAACACTGTTGCAGTTGTTCAGCTTTGCTGAAAAACTCTGTCCTTTTAAAGACCTGTTACGATAATAAACTGTTAGTTTTAGTTTATAGTTCCAATAAATCACCCAGTGAATAGCTGTTTTGTTAGGAAGTTAAATTGGCCTTGGCTTCATTTCAGGATATATGACTAACAACAAGCAGGGCATTAACTACCGGTCATGATCAATGATGAAGAGTTTTGTTTATGGCTGATACACCAGGTGGGATAGTGAGTGTTCCTTCTTAAATTAAAACCAAAATACATCAGGTTAAGAAATACTCTGTAGCTTATCAGTGAATGAAAGCTGGTGAGGAAGTCTTGGGTCTTGGTTCTAACATTCTCTACCACACATCACTTCTGCTCCATAAGGACACAAATTCCTTTGCTCCCACGTTTTTCAAGCCTTTCTTCATTTTATAAACATCCCCCCATCTCTGTACTCTTAATGCAACTCAACAAACATGAATGAATGAAGCCTTTCATTGCAGTACTCTGATAGGGTAAGGAAAGAGCAGTGGCAACAATTCCGTGACAAGGAAAGACGATCAAGGTTGGTAAAGGTGATTTTGTGAAGTGGCTACTGATGGAAAGACCAGAGCAAATTTCCTTCTCTCAGAAAAACCAAACCTGTGGCTCTATGAGAAATCAGTGCTCTGCGTGGCCTTACTAGAGGCTCTCTGCTCTCTCCCCTTAACCTGTCCTTTATTCCTTTCATGTTAATCACATGCCAAGTTTGAGGTCGTTTAGGTTTTTTTGCATTGGGTGTGTGTGGTGGTGTTTTGTTTTTGCTTTGAATGGAATGCTACTTGACACTGACACATTTAAAACCGTACAAATTCAACCTTAAAACTCTACTTCAGAAGATTTCCTGAACTTGCTCAGAGTCCAGCAGAACAGGAGGCTGGCTAACAGAGCTCAAAGGAAACCTTTCCCAGGCAGGAACCAAACCCACCACTTAAGTGGAAATGTTACATTTGAGAACTTAACCCATCAGATGTCTCTTGAAAACTTTATCATCTGCACCTTACTTGCCTTAAAACTGCATGTCATAAAATCGTAAAGCTCCCTATGGAATAAAACTGAGTTTGCTAATTAATCCTGAAAGAACATTTAGATTAAGTGCCTAATTTTTTGAAAATTTGCATCGAGGAAATAAACTGCAGAAGACCTCCTCAGACATCACCAAGATCCTCGGTATGGGGCGTTCTTAGAAATGCTGCAGGACTGATTTCTAAGAGCAAGAGAAAGATGGTGTAGAAGCACCAGATGATCTGTTTCTGTGCCTTACCTCCCCAGTGAGACATGCTACGAGCTCCAGTTAATTTTTTTGTTTCCAGGATTCTGAGTACTGGGGCTTAAGTCACAAGTTATTTGTCCTTCCTCACCCTGTTAAGTTGCACTGGGACATCAAACACACCTTTCTCATTCCCCATCACAGTACATTCCCACACTTCAGCTAACTACCAACAAGAAAAAAAAAAACAAACCAGGGGTCACTAACATTTTATGTCTGTAGGTTCAAAGCCAAATGCCGTGGTCAGCAGCTAGACCACTAGAAAAAAGTGGAAGGTGATGCAAAGACGACATTTACACAAGGATCTACCAGAGCTGACAAAACTGTCAGGACTTGTGCCATCTGGCAGTTCCCGTGCTCTGAAAGGCAGCTCGCATTTTGTGCAGCTCCTCTCAGTGTTCATCTGAGGTCTGTCAAACTGCACCGGAGCTGCGCTTCAGCTGCGCCAGGGCTCGTTTCCCTCCCATCTTCCACTGCACCAGCTGCCCCAGGGGTGGGCTGCAGCAGGTCAGCAGGACGGTAGGCTGCTTCCAGCAGAAGAAACACGAGGCTGTGAGGGTGCAAGAGACTTTACGGCACTGCAATGTAAGACACAAGATTCAGCAGTGACCCTGGTTTCTACAGGAGCAAGTATAAGCAAAAGCCTTTCTGCACACCAATCCTGGGTAGTAACTGCAAACATCGAGTGTTATCATTTCTAGAAGCAGACACTGTCTATAAAAATATGCTGTTAGCTTCAGAAAGTGCAGTTACTTAGAAGAGACTCAGAGGAAAAGTAAAATCACTGAACAGAATTAGTTCTGTTCTGGCTCAAACCAGGACACATCTTCCAAGAGCCACTGTAGTAATGCACTGTGTCTAGGCAGGAATGCTCTCAAGCAATGCCAGCAGGACAGAGAGCAATGTTGTGGAGCTACCACATGTTTACAATACTGTCTACACTTCTTTTCTGTTAACACTGTGACTGAACCCTATTAGTGAGAGCCCTGTCCCCCCCAAAGACTTCCAGAGGAAGGAGTTCTCTGTTAAAACCTGAAAGGCAGTGAATGAAGTGAACTGCCAAGTCTGAAACACACTGCTGAAGAAGAAGTGGTCTGGAATCTATTATCTCCTATACCTCACTTTTTAAACTGTCCCCTCAATCAAAGGTAGCAGCCTGTGGCCCCAGAGTGACAACAATTACAGCCCGGACAGGAGGGAAAAGAGGTTTGCAGAGGTCTTCATCGGGGCTGCACCTTGGCTGCACTTGCCCTCACGGCAAGAAACCAAAACTTTCTCCTTTGATCCGAACCAATCAGCTCAAGTATTTCATTTGCATTTTCCTAAAAGGTGGCAACAACAGAATGAAAACTGTAAAAAAAAAAAAAAAAGTCCAACTAGCTACCACCCCTGTAACAGCGTGTGCAAAACCAGCTAGAAAAAATACAAAGGTGTACAGCTGTGAACTGGCTCGGAGAGAGAAAAGGGTAAGTGAAAGGCCAGAGGGCAGGATGGCCTAACAAGGAGAGAAAGCCACGCAATGAGTACCCAGCTCTGTCAGTACAAACTGCTGCTTAGAAGTGTCTGTTTGGGCAACAGCACCTTGCTGGAGACAAAGCCGGCTGAGAGGAGTCCAGCTGGATGAGCAGTGGGCTTGTTCTCCGTGCCCATGGGATTTGGGGTCATGGGACAACACTATCCTAGCTGGCCACACTCTGCCCAGAAATCACATCATTATCAGAGGCCCAGAGTGTGCAGAGTATGGAGTTACCTTCCAAGATGGAGTAGGAGAGGAGTTGCTTTTGCAACGGAGACCACTTGTTCATGAAGCAGCATATGTGGTATCCCTTCTGGGACTGCGGAGACCAGGCCTAGATGGGCAGGTCTGTGAGGGTACTCCACAGTAACAAGCCTTCTTCTCAAGGGTAAAACACTCATGCTCAGTTAGAAATCAACAAGACTAAATAAAGCAAGGAACTCTGGATTAAGTTTATAAAGAATATAAAATACAGAGACTGGGAAAATGAAGTTTTTAAGTATTATGCTGCCTAGAAAAATGCATAACCTTGTCTTTCCCCTACTGTGACTTCTGAGATGCACCAAACTCTTCAAGTCTTAATAGATCCTACATGCATAGGAGAAGAGATGTTAATCCAGATACAGTTGTAGCTATTTACAGTCTAATGAATACTTATTATTCAATGCAAATATTAAAATTACTCCAAGTGATGCCCAAGCTTTAATGCCTCAAGCTCTGGCATACATCAGTCTCTTCACAGGACTACATCAAACCAAGCTTTTCGAAGTGGTACAAGTGTCCAGACATTCCCTGTAAATTGCTCCCAGTTCCTCTCCACCTTTCACCTGCAAATGTTCCAAACACAGGCTACTCATCCAACCCCACTGAGCACAGAGCAAGGTAATGAGGAAATACTGATTACTCACAGAATTCACCAGACCCAATTTAGTGTAATAACCAGACTTGGTGTTAGGTTTGATTATAGTAACATTAATTATAGGGACATGACGTCAACACAGAAATCATCCCGTGGAAATCCATTGGACTGGGTGTGAGAAGTAGGATGACAAATGAAACCTCTCTAAAAAAACCAAACCAAAACCAACCAAACAAAAAAACCCCAACAAAAATAAAACTAAAAGAAAACAAAAGCATAAAAAACCCACCAAAACCAACAACCCCAAACAGCCAAGGAACACCTCTAAGAGTTTAAACTTCTCCTGTCACTTTTTGAAGTGAAAGCAAAAAAAAGTATGAGCTTCATTTCACAGAACTAGACACTGCCTGGTCCCACCCGACACATGGGAAATACCCAGTCGGAACAAGATCTGAAGATTTGCAAACAATGACATTAAATCAGAATTCTGCTGGCTGGCTTTGCTCTTTTTTTTTTTTTAAGAAACCTGATTGTTTTTCTCCAAATCAACAAAAGAACCAATTGCCTTTAGTAGACTTCATTTCTGCAGCCACTGTCTTTGTTTGTCTTCAATACCCATTAAAAACCTGGTCTTGAGTCTCATGCAGCTGTTTTAAAGAAAAAAAAAAAATATGTGAAAGCTTTTCTGATGCAAAAGCAAGAAGAAAAGGGGGGGAGGGGAGGAAGAGGGGCCCACAGGGAACCAGGATTAACAGTTACAAAGACATTTAAAGGCTCTTCCCCCCTTTTCAACACTTCAGCCTTTGAGCGTTTGCTCCTGTAGACAAATGCTGTAGTATCTCAGTGGCTGAGAAGGTGAACCTCATAAAGGAGGTCATGATCCACCAATTCACCATTTTCTTAAGAATGATGCCTTGACTTTGTATGGAAAATCACTAACAACAGATGCAGATTGATTCTGAAGCGGCATCCTTTAACTTATTGTGTTTTAGCACTTCACATATTTAGGTCACGTGACACACACAGGCATCCTAAAGATTTACATCTTAAATCTTATGGTTGCCAGAGCAAGCAGGTTAGCAGAAAAATAGCACCCTGTCTCCCCCTTGCTAATTCATTTCTTCTTGTCAGATTTTTATAAAATGTAAAAGAAAATGCAATGCAGTTTTCTGTCACGTAACACGACTATTCATTGTAACAAATGCAAAGGCAGGCAGCACTTTGCTTTTCTCTTTAAATATCTCTCATACTTCTATAATGCCAGTGTCAAACCACATCTAAACTTTGAGATGCGGTTGTTCATTGTGAGAAAGGTAAATATTTTATTTGCATCTTCTAAAGTAAGGGGACAAAACTGCTGAATGCTGAGCAATGAGAAGCATCAGCACCTCCCAGACAAAATAAAGCAGTGCCTATAGCAGCGTTGCTCGTGTTTGCTGTTTTCTGAAGTGAAGGCAGTTTGGATGAATCCACTTGCAAGTACCGTAGAGCAGGGGCACGCTCACATCGCCTGTTACGCAGTGGTTTCAGGGAATGGCACTTCTCATTGCCTCCTTCCAATAGAAGTTGGACGTTCCCTTTTATGTCCCTGAGGTACAACTAATATTTCAGCCAGTGCTGTGCCAGGAGAAGTCTACCATGGGAGCAGGACCAGCACACCACTGTCTGAATCAATAAAACTGTATCTAACCCAGCCATGCTCCAAGGATTTAGTTCTAAAAAACATATTTCAAAACAATGAGCCTGTAGTTCAGCCACTATCTGCATCACAGAACAGTCCGTAGGCTGACATTGTTCCTTCACTGCTTCCTGCCCCTCTGGTCAGGCTGAGTAAAATCCCTTTGCCAAAGTACTCTGGCTGTCCAGAGACCACGTCTACCACCTGCACTGAAGCCATCTATTGACCTGGTATCTCTTGCTATTGAGTCACTTTCTCCCCAGAATCATTCACCTGTCCAGATAAGCAGGGCCCCAAGCCTGTCCAGTTCTCAGCAGCTCTGCGAAACAATGAGATCCAAACAAAGCCAAACCCCCGAATCTCCCACGCGCTTCCCTAAGCTAGCTTCTTCCTCTTCTTCCACACTGTTCCCTTTCCATTCTCTTCTCCCCAGCCTATTCCTTAGCTCCTCCTGACCGGCAGCCCAAGCGGTGGCAGCAGCCGCCCAGTGCCGCCTTTACCCCGCACGCTGGGACAATCGGCTTTTTCTAAGGGAATGAGGCGTGTGTAACAACACTTTTATGTCCCCTCAGCAACCAGGGAACTTTCTGTCCAACTTCCAGCAATCTGACAGCGGGCACAGATTGGTTTCAAAGATACTGTTTCTGTACGTTTAACGTAAATAGGTGGGAACACACAAGCGGAAGAGAGAGACCTTCTTAGCATCCACGCAAGCCAAAGGCTGTGGTGCAAGTTCCATCTCCTGTTTGATCACAGCAAATCTACACAAGGATATTGTCTGAATACTTCAACTGAGAAAAGGAAGATTCATTTAATGATAGCATCTCTTCAGGCATGAGACCTTGAAGGAATCATACCTCACTGCAGGTAACATGCAAACTGTGGCACCAATTCAGCAACAGAACAGACCTGACTTGTACACGTTGTTCTTCAAAACACTTGTCTTCATATGCTCAGTGTCTCTGTTTTAAGCATGGACAGGTTATTTGTGCTCACCACAGCAAAGAGTTTTCCAGGCATTCTCCAAAATCCCCCCTTCTCTCTGAACTAGCAGAGGAATGCCACGGAAGTTTTTCATTTGTAAGGAGAAATTAAACTGGCTCTGCAGCTCCCTAAAAAAAAAATTATTTCTTTCATTGGTGTTCCAATTTCTAATTGTAACTGATGTTGCCTTCTCTACCTGCAGTAGCTTTAGCTTACTCATTGCTACTTTTTCCAGATGAAATCACAAATGGTTTGAAAGCCATGCTGTGCTCTCTACAACAGTCTCAGCTTTTCAAAGCCTTCCTCCAGCATTCAACACAAGAGCTTGAAAACACCCACGTAAAACTCATCTTGGCGAACTTTCCAAAGTTTTTCAAACTTATTACACTGTTACCAAAAAAAAAAAGAAAGAAAAAATAAAACCTACATCTTTTTCTGACAGAACTCCTGAGTAATTCCCCAGCCTGCTTGCTTGCACACATGTTTAACACCACCAATTCATTTTTCTGTTCTACGAATCTTGAGTTTTTCCAGAGTTAGCAAAACTGGATTGGAAAATTCTATTCTGAGGCCAAACGGCTTGCTGCTGGAAGACATACTAATTCGATCTGACAAGCATTTTAAAGGTTTGCTGATTCACAAAACCACCTACATGCTGCCTACCCTATGCCGCCTGAATTAGCTGTCATGGTTGTTAGGCCCCTGTTAAGATAACATCTGACCCCTCTCCTCAACTTTTGTGCTTGGAAGCATTTATTACGGGCTGCATTATAGTGGTGCCCTTCAGTGCCATGATAATTAAGATTTTTTTCAGTACTGGCGTATTCTCCATGAATTTGTAACTCTGTTGTGCAGATTCTCTGGGGCTCAGAGCTTAGTCAGCAAGGAGAACGTGACCGGATCAAATACTGCTCAGCCTTTTCTTTGGAGCAAGTGAGAGATTAAATGTCCACAAGTTAGGAAACGCAGTGTCACACTGGATTCTAAATGTAGTCTTAGGAATAACACTGGTGATGTCAAGGCCTTTGGTGCCTGATGTTACTCCAGGTTCTCTACCTTTGATCTTACCATAGGCCGCGCATCAACCATAACAAAGCAAAGCGCACGAGCCCATCTACTCTGTAACGCAGCAATGGCCAACAAGAAACTCACATGGGGGGACATCCCCATAGTACAAACAGTAACCCCTTCTTCTTCCTCTCTCCTGACATGCATCCCACGATCCCCATCCAAGACCTCCAGACGGGACTAAAATGGTAAAACACATGGTACGGTTTGTTCCTAATTTACATTTACTTACCACATCTGTTACCCACATGCATCTGTCCTACCCCACAGGACTGCTGCGCCTCTGGTAGCTTGAGAGACTTTCTGGTCACTTCGTGGTCCACGCCAGAGACGCGAAGGCGGAACTGGTCCCTGCTGACTGTCTTCCGTAAGGTCCGAATGGTTTTACGGAACCTCTTCTCAGTCTTTTTTCGAGCACAGCGCACATCACACGTGTCTGAAAAGTATCAAGGGTGAAAGCTGCTGTAAACAACCACGCACAAAAATCCACCCGAGTTTAAAAGACCAACCAATGCAAACCACTGAGAAAGCAACTTCCATGAACAAGTCTGAAATCCTTAAGGACAATCCCACCAGGCTAGGAGAGAATTAATCAGACCACAAGACTTTTCTCTATGGGCAGCTCTTTGATCTTTGAAACTATCCCCGTCCCTCACTCTTTTTGAAGCAGTAAAATTCATTTTCAAAACAGGAGATACTTTTTATTATCATTTTGCATACAGATAGAAGGGAAAAATACAGAAATTAAAGAGCAAATGGGAAGAAGCTTCAAACCGCACCTTGGATTATTTTCCAACCAACCTGTCACCTCCTTTCGGCTTGTTTCAAGCTCAAAGTCCACAGTGATAAAAATTTCTCTAGTCGCTGTCAGTCTACTGAGGGCTCCGTGAGCTTTCTTGCCAGAGCTGCACGTTAGGTTTACATAGTGGAAGCTCTCCATTACTGAATTATCTTTCTCTGTATGAAGAAAATTAAAGGAAGCAAAAGCTCGGCCAGCTACGTTATCAAACATTCACTAGCGCTCAGCGCATACGCTGTCACAGAGTTAAGGAGGAGCAAATTATTAAATCCACGTGCCAGTAAACAAACAGTTTGGCCAGTTCCTCTACTGGTACACCCTGGCCTAGGATCCTGATTGCAAGGCACCTACAGAGGTACCGTTGAGCTGAGACTCGGGCGCTGCTGCGGGTCCGTGCCGCGACTCGCTGCAAGGCCAGAGCTCGGCCGCGGTGCTGGGCACGCCCGCCCTGGGTTTTGCTAGCATGCTCTGAAGAACTGCCTTTGCACGATGCAGAGCATCTTAAAACCACAGCACGGCCTGCATCAGGCAGGCTACTGGAGGGTAAAAGTTTGTTACTCACATGGAGCGCATGAAACACGTTATCTTAAAATGGTGTTGACATTTCAAGTAGTGGCTGTGTACACGGGACAGTTGGAGACTGTTTTCAATGAGAAAGTAAGATTTATTTAAAGGAAACACCCGAAATAAGCTTTGCTTCTGGAGTATATAACTCTTCACTGAGCAGCTAGTGCAATTTCTCAGTTGCTCTTCCTAAGGACAAACAAACTGACACACTGATTTATCATATTGTTTAGTGATTTCTTCCCCCAGCTTTTTTTTTTTTTTTTTTTTTAATGTACTCCTCATTTTCTGCTGACTTTGTAAATTGCATTGGCACAGATGGAAGAGATGACCCATCTGGGGCTGCTGAAGTACAAAAGAAAGACAAGAGAAAAGAAGAATAACCCTTTGGCAATAGAGTCAGTATAAAAGGATGGGAGATTCTTCACTGAGGCTTTAGACAGTAAGGAGCAGGTAAGAAAGGAAAGAGCAGAATTAAGACAGAGACAGAGAGACAGGGAAAGAAAAGGAAGAAAGAAACCAAAAGAATTAAAAGAAAGTTGGTTTTACTGGTACAAATGAAAAAGCAGAAGGGCTTTCCTAGCAAGACTGTAAGGCTGTCACAGAGAAGTCGTGTGACCTAGTCAAGATGAACTACTACTGTAAACTATTTCAAGAACCATGGCTGGGAAGAAGTGCGATTCCTCAGGTCAGTAAAGAGCAGAAAGCTTGCAGTCCTCCAGGCTTTGCTTATGGTGGACTTCATATTGGAAAGCACTTAATAACCCCTGAGCTATGGCTCTAACCTGCTTACCTGCATTTTCAAATTCATACCTGGTATCATCTGTTCCAGATCATGAAACATCTCAGTCTTTTTCAAACTACATTTTCCTTCATTTAATTTAAAGGTTACGCTTATCTTGATGGCTGAAGTATCTTCAGGAAGAAACAATGACATGTTATTTGCAAAAAAGGGATAGGGAATTTAAATAAATCTAATGTCACGTCATAATGACGACATCAAAAAATACAGTGCTATGAAGTGAAAAAGAAGTCATCACACAAAACCTAAAGAGAGGAGAGTTTCCTCCTGCTGTGAAGCTGATTCACAACTGGAATTACAACAAAGTGTGATAGATCTTTTTTTAAAACAAAAAAAAAAAAAAAAAGGAGAAAAAAGTTAAAAAGAAAAAAAGAGATCAATTGCAGCTCTGCTATTGGGTAAATCAGATAAAGGTTAGCTGAAATCAAAGACGCTCCAAACCAGTTCATAAAGGAGTTTATGGCTATATAAAATAGCACCTCTTATCTGCTTAGCTTTAAATGCTTTCTAAACTTCACTGTTTAGCAGCTCAACCTACACATTCTGCATGTTGCCCACACCACCCAGTTTGGCCAAAAAGAGGCGTGATACCCTTGTCCTAGTTGTTTATTTTGCTACTAATCTTTTTCTCTTTCCTTATTTTTAAATCTTAGTTTGGGTGATGCTGATGCAGCAGTACAAGGGGAATTTCCTGCTGTAATCAAGAGCTGCAACAATGATGAAGAGGAATAAAAAAGTATAATGGGGAGGGAAAATAGAAAGGCAACAGAAACACCCTTATTTCACAGTTATCTATTAAAAGAAATCAGCCAAATCATGCAACAGTAAATCTGGTGATTACCCAGGCAGCTGGATGCATTTGTATTTTGCTGCTTTTTCTTAAGCTGAGATGGCCTGCCGCAGGTGAGGGTGTAGGCATCTTGTGCTCCTAACAGACAGACCAGACAGACAGACAGTAAAGACACAGGGCACTGTGCACAGACTGAAGGCTCCTGTAGCACAGAAGACATTTTTAATTTGTTGATCGGCAACATCACCTTCACCTATTGCAACAGTGTGGTTCACAAAATACTCTACAGCTTGTCTCTTCCTAAGTAATTTAAAGGGTTCAGGAAGAAAAGCAGCATCTGTCCCACAAGCGCCGGCGAGGGGCTGTGCGCGCAAAATCTCCGACCTCACGCAGGGCTGGAATGCTTTCGCCCATTCAGCAGCGGCTCTCGGGGCCAATTAAGGAATGGCCCAGGGAGCACGGAGAATTCTGCCCTGTCCTCTCCAGCTTCAAACAGCCAGTTGTCATGAGAAGGGAATCTGAGGGTAGAGGAGTTATAAAAGACAAGGAAAGGGGGCTTTCCTGGGCCATGGGCAGGGCTATAGCCCTTTATTATCTATAGTGACAGAGGAAAGGTCCCTGTTGATTGTCTACTCCTTGGAGTTTCCGTGAGAGTTCGGAGGTTTGCTGCTCTTACACTCTCTACAGAGCCATGTGCTTGTTTTGGTTGATTTGTTTGTTTGACTTACCAGAAAATACCAGGACATCCGAAGAGCAGCTTAAAAAGCATCTATCGCTCCCACCACTCTTAATGCAGTGCAGCCATACCTTGGGTGACGAATTATCAGGCAAGGGACCTTTTGTCTCTAAATAGGATAAAATAAATACTCACAGAGGTAAAACATCTACGTACGCTCCGCTCATAAACTGGCACGCAGCTGCTTTTGTAGCTGGCACCTGAGAGCACCCATGCGATTAATACGCTGTTTAGACCAAAAAAAAAAATCAAAGCAAAATATAATCACTGGAAGATCACAGCACACAAGTAATTTCCTTTCAGGTAAAGCCATCAGCACCAAACCTTCTTATGCAGAGAAACAAAAGGAAACAGAAGAATGAGCTAGATAAAAGCACAGGAAAGAAAGCATCAAAATCCCTCAAAGTATCTCCTGTTTTGGGGGGTGGTTTTTTTGGCTTTTTTTTCCCCACCAGTTTCAACATCAGTACCATCATGCCTCACTAAAAAGTAAAGTGGAATACCAGGAACAATGACTCATGGCACTTAACTGAACAGGTCAAGATCTTCAGATTTGACTATAACCACGTGGCCATTACACACACCAGGAATAGAAATGTTTTTACCAGGCACCTTACCAACACAATCCTTTTTATTCCAGTGTAACTTGTAGTTAGAGTGACACAGGCATTCATAGTCTCCCAGCGTGTTCACACACAGCTGTTGGCAGCCACCATTGTTGACGCTACATTCATTAATATCTACAAAAGAAAGGTAAAAATACTTTTAACAAGTTAGTCTTGCCAAAGTTCTGCACTTTAACTCCACTAGGTAAACATGTACACAAATACTGCTTAGTAGTGTTTGGAAGAGATTTTAGGAATGCTATCTGGACAGCCATCTTCAAATAGGTTTGTTTTCATGGAAATTCTTTGATAAATGTCAAAATTGAGCAAATGCTGGCAGAGGGAAGATGTTGGGTATGTCCATAAAATGTATCATTAAAAAACTACCCAGCCTCTCTCTTGGGAGACCAGATCAAGTCTGCGTTGCACTGCGTCCGGCTCATTCCTATTTCTAATTTGGAATAAATATGGACAACACAGACAGGATTCATACTGCTCAATCCTCCCGGGCACTCGGATAGATGCGAGTGCCACCGAACACTGTTTGACTCCACGTGGGCAAATGCCACCATTGTCCCTCTTGGTCAATTACCCAATTTCAGATCCCCACCCAATAAATGCCAACAGGAGGAGAAACTGCTGACAACACAACACACTGCTTTTGGTGCTAACTTGCATGCTCATGTTGACTCTACCATTCACCAGTGGTGTATCCCAGGGGTCAATACTGGGGCAAATACTATTTATCCTCTTCATTAAACTCGGATGATGGGACAAGAGTTGACCCTTAGCAAGTCCACAGATGATACAAAACTGGGAGGAGCGGCTGATACACCAGATGGTTGTGCCACTATTCAGAGGGATCTTGACTGGCTGGAGAAATGGGCCAACAGGAATCTCATGAATTTCAACAAAGGGAAATGCAAAGTTCTATGTCTCTGCTTCTCAGATCCACCCTGACAACTACTTTGCTCGTCTCTGGTAGTTTTATGGCTGTTTTACGTAAACTTACAAAGCTGCCATCAAGAAATCTCTTGCAAGTACCAGAAAGTTTGCTCAACTGAGGGTACTCACTTCTGTGTACACTTTTCTCAATGCTAGTAACAAGTTCCTGCCACTGGTCTCCCCAGCCATTTACTCCCCCTTCTAGACAGGTAGCAATTCAGTAGAAAACACCGTGGAAACAAGTTACAAAACCGAGCTGGTTTCAGAAGAAAAACATGGGTAGGATTGAGCAGCAGGGGAATAACAGAGAAAGAAAGGAACACCTTAAATTGCTGCCTAAGATACCACAAAACCAGCCCAAGCCTTTGGGTTTCATTGACCTTTTGTTAGGATGCTGCATGCACTGGCAACCCATTATCTCCAGCACTTTGGGTCTTCTTCCATATCAGTCAGAAGGTGCACACTCTACCAGCTAGTATCTCTACAGCCCATGACTGCACATAAATGAAGGACTATATAGTACAAGGACCAACATCTTCTGCACAGGACTATGATACAAAGAGGCCAATTAGCAGCCAATAACAACATTACAGTTCCTTTCCCTCATTGGTGTACAAAAGAAATGGAATTAATGCAGAGGAATTCGTGAGAACAAACTCCTTTTAGCAAGTAGAACACATGAACAGTGTTACTCCTCATGCAGACAGGATTCCCCACTTGTCAGGATAAAACAGTGATCTCGTGGCCCTGTAATCTTCATTGCAGACTTTTTAGAGGCAGAGGTTAGAACAGAGATCTCCGATTTCTCATCTCCAAGCTCAAGTGCACTCATTCTGCCTCAGAATGAGGTTCCTTCCAACCCCCACCATTCTATGATTCTATGAAATAAATAGGTCTTACTCAGAATTAAGCACATGGACTCGGTAAAGTCTTGCCTAGAGCTTCTAGAAAACAGGTTTAATTCCATTTAGTGTCCAGTTATTCATGTTTCCTCATGTAAATCTGGGAATTTGTCACAGAAATATTCACAAGCGACACACCCCGAGGTTCTGCTTGTGTCTTGCACAGACACTAACCAGACCTGGGGCAACAGCACATTATCACCATGGCCTGTGGTGCCTTTATAACTCACCTCCACAATGTGTGAAGCCATAGAGAGCGTAGCCTTTGTTACAAGTACACTCAAAAGTGCCTGGATGATTGATGCACGTGTGGTCGCACGTCCGTTCAAAAGAGCATTCATCAATGTCTGCAAGTTTTAAAGTCACACATCAGTATCTTTCAGCCTGACAAGGGAGCACTGATGAGCTAAGCTGGAGACAGAGATGTGCAGATGCATGTAAACTAAAAATTCTTTTCAAGCAAATAATGGAACACAACGAAATGACAATTTTCCAAAGAACAATTAGCTGGCCAAACAAGTCGGTTCTTGGGGAGCACGAAAACTGCTACTTCTCATTTTTAACAATTCTATTTAAAATAAATTATTTCTCTTCTCTGGGAGAAAAGGAAATGCTGACAGAACTCTTAGTTCATTACGAAAAGCCTACATAAGGTCTGCAGAGAGAGCTTCACAAAAGAAAGCACCGCCTTTGTTTTCTCCCCATAACAGAAAGCAAAGGCCACGTTTTTAACTCTGCATGAATCTGCTGTGTCTGATTTCTCTGCTGAAAATCACCTTGTTCTCCGAGATCCACCTGAAGACAGATGGGTGGAATAATTCAGTGAATTTTTCCATGGATCCATTATACTGTATATTGAGACTTCAACGTCTGCCTCTGAAAGCTGCCGAGATATCTGTTTTCCCCCCTGAAGGTTTTCCTTGGCATTACAATCACTTTGCACACGTCCTTGTAAAGCATAGTTAGTGGAACAGCCTAATCACAGTCTCAGTGAATTGAATGGTAAAATGGCAACATTCTCATCACTTTGAGGCCCTGAATGTTTATTATACCATCAAAAGCACCTAAACCATCTATGCCAGTACATTAGGCGTGCCACGTAAGAATGTTGCAAGATACAAAACAGTTTACATCAACATCACTGACATCACATCGTTCATTTTCTTGAGCTTTGGCATGCTTCAAGATACCACTTCTGAAACAATCTAGGGAAAGCTTTCTGAAATTCATTCCTAACGTCAGCTGGCTGTCTAGGAAATGGAATTATTCACCTCCCCAGTTGGCTGACTGGCTTTATATTGTTTCATACTGTAGCTTTTTCCAAAACCACAGGCTGTTTTGATCTTTACATTTTAATGTATTTAAGCAGCTGAAAGGGGATTGCTAACTCTGTATGTACAAACCATTACATGGAAAAGAAAACATGTTTTGTAAGTCTCACGGGAGAAATTCACGTCATCTTAAAAATGAAATGCTCCATGATGTTTCAGGGGATTATGGTGATTGCAGTCTGTCCACAGGGATGTAATTTCATAGATCACATGTTTTTCTTTAAATAAGGAACTCATGGCATCTAAGAGTCCCATTATGAAAAAATAATTTCACTGTAATGGTGAACTAGTCAGTAAGAGGACAAAGAGATATTGTCTATTTTTCCCTGTAAATTATTTTAAGATCTTTAACAGAAGGGGAGAGAGGGGGGAGCATCATCCTCATAAATAGCTTTTTACTATGATTTTATCTCTGTTGCTTCCAGATAATAGTTCACTGTGCCATTAAACATACCTCCTACAATGGTATTAAGCCAACTGTATTAACTCTACAGCTGTTTCAGTAAAAAAAAAAAACAAACACACACACAAAAAAACCCCAAACAACCCAAAAGTAAGGCATGGAAATTTTTCTGGAGCCCATTATCACTTCATCATTGTAGTAGATGTCCAAGGCACGCCGATTTGTTCTACTTTTTTCTATTGCCTCTCCAGTGCACATACCTTGACAAGACTTCTCATCTGTTAATAATTTAAATCCTTTTCTGCAGCTGCAATCAAAACTGCCAACAGTGTTTTTACAGAAATGATCACAGCCTCCATTATTGGACTGGCATTCATCAATATCTGTAACAAAAAAAAGTGCTTCAGCAAATCAACGTGTACATTCACCATACTTCCACTGCCAGCTCCAGAAACAGTCACGTCCAATTGGTTAGAGGAGCCCAGAAACAGAATCTGGCAAGACTACTAACAATTTTTAAGGAAGCTCAAGATACAGCTCTTAAGAATGAGCTGTCCCATTTAGCCCCAGACAATGGCACTTCCATTTAACATGGTGCTGTCAGTTACCTTTGCATACATGTATTCACAAAAGATCACTTCCCTAGGGTCTGACTGGAAACACTTTGACTTACCTGCTCTCTAACAGGTTTTAGCCTTCTAATCATTCTCTCCTAATCATTCTCTCCAATTCCTCTTCCTAAGCCCTGCAGAAATCTCAAGACAGAGATGACCTGAGGTGTCCTGTCCTTTTCATGCCAACATCAGAATGAGCTCTTTAGCTAATATTAATTGACTTGGGTGTGGACATTTCACAATTTTTGCCTCGCAGAACAGTCTTGACACCCAATTATTGGAAAGTGTATTCTAATACACAACTTAAACGTCCACTTGCTCCTTTCAGGTACACTCACTAGAGCTGCCTGGACCAGCACAAGGAATTCTACTCCTACATTCCTGTTTGCACACTGATATTTACTTACAAACTGCTCTAACACCCAGCTGACTGCAGGTAACATAGCAGACTATTGGACTGGATGTCTGTAAGAACCTACACGCCTACCTCTCCCAGTACTGACCTCTACTTCACCACAGACCTGTGCTACCTCTCCCCCTGCCTGCAGCTCTTCCTCAGCTCAGATTAGCCACACTGGCTTTCCTCTGGACACTGGATTCCCTTCATGCAGAGATGAATACCTTAGAGCAAGATGTTCATACACACGTGTCCACAAGTATAAAACTCACCTTTACATGTCTTCCCATCAAACTGGAGCGTGAATCCAACAGGACAGCTGCAGTGAACTCCAGTTGATGTATCTTTACACGTACGATCACAGCCACCGTT
The DNA here is from genome assembly GCA_024611175.1 of Megaceryle torquata. Taxonomy (NCBI): domain Eukaryota; kingdom Metazoa; phylum Chordata; class Aves; order Coraciiformes; family Cerylidae; genus Megaceryle; species Megaceryle torquata. Next base: position 13,321 of record JANIJG010001633.1, on the reverse strand, counting down.
ATTCACCGCGCACGTTTCTAGCCAACAGGATAAAGCTGAAGTTTGCTCAGGGACATTACAATGGTAACAAGAAACAACACGTGATGCAATGCACTGTTCCAAGCACACTGCTGTTCAGTCGAATATACACGAGCAACTAGGAAATACAAGTGTTGGCAATATCCCTGCCTCAGCTATGTCTAATTTTTTTTGCAGAGACTCTACAAACTAAAATACTGTCTCTGGATATTCCTGTCCTTAGACACAAACCCCTGCTCCTTGGTGGTGAATCCGTTCCTGTCAGTCTGCCTCCTTATACCCCCACTCAATCCTGGCTCTGACACTTCCCACCAACGCTCAGACATCTGGTTACATTCAGCACTACTGAACAAGTTTTCTTAAATGTCCCCTAAGACACCTTCACACGCTACCTGCTCTCACAGTCGTGGTGGATTGCACCCACACCGAGCATTCCTTCAGGCTTGTAGCCAAAGTGCCATCTCAACCTAATGTGTCTCTAACTTCCCCCTATGCAAACTATGTTCGAGTATCACCAAACCTTTCTAGTGAAAATCCCTAAAATACAGCTCTTCACATCCAACTACACAGAAATAACTCACTCTTTGGCATTCATCCTCCTGTAGTCAGTCAAACCACTTCACTCAAACAACCTTTCCACTGGATGGAAAAATGCACTTTCATCCAGCACATAGTGATTCAGAGAGCTGCAAAGATCACTTTCTATGTCTGCTTTTTGAAATCCTCTCTTTCTAGCTCTGTCTCCTAATTTCCTGCAGCAGCGAGCATATGCTACTTATTCTCAAGTTTTGAGATCTTTACCAGTTTATTCCATCCCAGTCTCTCACCTCGCACTCAGTACTGGGAGGCGATGTCCAACCTCCATGTGAAAACAACATGCCTCTTTCCACAGAAGTGTCTTTTTTTTGTTTTTTAATGAGGCCGTTCATTTAGGTATCTAGACATGGATTCAGGAGCCCTATACATCTGTTAGTTTCTTCCTCAGCCTCCACACTCCATGCCACTTCTGTGGCAAATGCCAGTAACTCGCCCTGACCGCCTGCAGTAAGGGCTTTTGAGAGGTGGGACATCCACTGACCCAGCTGCCCCGAGACCACAGCCATTGTTCCTCACACCAGCGTCTACTCAGCAATGACAGACCCTCAGAGGCTGGCATCTTGTGCCAGATACAAACACCTCCAGGAAGAATAAGATGGCCCTGTATCCCAACATGTCCTTCTAGATGCAATCCACCACTGGATTCAATTCTCTTCCATGCAGAGGCATACTTTCAATTGAAGAGAAGGAGGTAAAACGCTGCTTCCTCCAGGATCACTTGGCTAAAGCTAACACAGCAGGGATTGTATTGCATTCCCGTGGGGGTTTAGAACACCAAAACACACACTGCTGCAAGGGCAAGGTCCTGACACCTCCTACTGACCGTCACAAACTGTACATCCTTATACGTTATGGAACAGTATTTCCTAAAAAGTGAGTGGAGCATCTCAGGCAGAATTCAGCCCAGAGTTATGATGGTTACAATAAAAAACCAAACCATTCTTCTATCTAAAAGGTTTCAGCAAACTTCTTTTGGATAAGCACTCTTACCCATAAGCAACCGTCGCTTCACCCTCTTGTCCACATCAGCTCCTGTTGTGGTGTTTCCCTCGGAAATTTCAACAGCAGACTCTTCTCTCTCTGTAAGGAACATAAAAAAAACCCCCAAATGAGTAAAGGTGTCCTGCCCAGAAGCCTCATCTAGCATCCAATATGTACACACATGCAAACAGCTACATCGTGTGCTGAATTATCACAACCAGTCACAACTGGTTAGGCAGAATTATTAAAAAAAAAATAACAGTTAATAATGAAAATCACAAAACCCCTCGAGTTAAAACCATGAGAATGCTTTGCTCTTGTTGTTTCCTTACAACTGATGTTTGTTTCAGTATTCTTAACAAAACAGGAAACGTACCAGGGACATAGTGAAGAGCAACAAGATGAAAGAACTAACTGAACTGTCATGAACTGTTCTGCTGTGAGCACACCATCATCGTTTATCACAGACTAATATAAGGACCAGACAATTATGCCCGAGCCTTTGATTTCAATCAACAAACAATAAATCTTAAGTGTTTTCTTTACTGGATAACTGCCTCGCAAAAACCGTACTGTAATTGAATTCAGAGTTCTGGTTCTAACAGACGTGCTGCTTGGTTACACTCTCTGGCTCATGCTATACAAGAAACTGAATCTAAAATATCCTAGAAGGAAGGGAGTTTTCTTTGGTTAGGGACAGGCCTTGTGCTTCAGAAGGACCAGTGATATTTACAGGCTGCAGTAGAATTACGTAGCTACTTATATAGGGAAGCATAAGTTGCCTGGACCCAACCAACTCACTCGTGCACTACCAGTTTTGTTAGTTTTGGATTCCTTGGCATTTTCTAGCCATAGTATTATGAAGGGCATTAATGACACACACACAGCAATGCCACACCACTGCCAGAGTGTCATAGAATGGTAGGGGTTGGAAGGGACCTCTGGGATCAAGTCCAACCCCCCTGCCAGAACAGGGTCACCCAGGGCAGCCCACACAGCAACAGATCTGGGGGGGCTTGAAAGCCTCCAGAGCAGGAGACTCCACAGC
>JANIJG010001633.1:0-10577 GCA_024611175.1 Megaceryle torquata | reverse complement strand
TGTGAGCATTCCTAAGATCCCCTCTCAGGCTTCTCTTCTCCAGGCTGAACAGCCCCAGGGCTCTCAGCCTCTCCTCAGAGAGATGTTCCAGTCCCTCAGCATCTTGGTAGCTCTCCATTGCTGTCTCTCCAGTATTTCCAATTTCGACTTAGTTACCAACAGAAATCCACTTCTCTCTGTTGTATACTGACCCAGGCAGGTTTTCCCATCCACATGCATGATGTACTTGGGGTGACATCCACAAACAGGCCCGTTATCAGCGTCATCACACGTATGTTGACAGCCACCATTCCCATGATTACATGTTACTAGGAAGAAAATACGTGTTACACCTCACAAGTACTTGGAGCATCTTTAAAAGACAGTGAGCAATCTGGTCTCCATGTGATCCTCCAGTACACCTTTGTAACAGGCTGCAGAGCTCTCTTGTGGAGCTGCACTTCTGCTTATTTATCACAAATGATGGTGCAACTCCCAAACTACAGATACTGTAGCAACCAGTGGGATAGTGCCCAGCAAAGCCATCAATTCCAGTTTAAGGCAAAGGCAGGCAATTTTGGCATTTCATCCCAGTGTAACTGTAACATACCAAATCCCACATCACTGCAAACAGAACACTATTTGTTCACTTTGGGAAACCATAAGCATATGCAGAATGTTGCATACAAATGCAGCTCCTCTGGTTCTTGGACAGTTCAAATCCTGGTCGGCATTCACAAGCAACTCCTCCCTTGGGCGTTTCTCTGCAGATGTGGGCACAGCCATGATCTTTATTCATGCAGCTCATGCCTTCTGCAAAACAGGACAAGTGCAAGAGCATCAGCATCCTCAGAATCTCCACGTGCAGGCAACAGCCAGCTCGATACACACAGAGAAAACAGTCTGTTACTTCTGAGAAGACCCTACAGTATTAGGACATGAAGAATAAGCTTACAGACAGGAAAGGCAGAAAGTCCAATCCTGTCAAGTCAATGGCCTCAAGGTTTCTCCATCTGTGATCTCTTCTGTGCCCATGCTCTTTGACTGCAAGGTCAAAAAGCAACATCCCTAGATATGTACAGTGAGAGTCAATGCTCTCACTTGATACCAGTGCTTGTAAAACCACCTCATTTCTTTTGTAAAAATTGCACGGTGGGTGATAGGCAAGACCGAAGCCTGAAGTGAACTTCCTATTTCTCTGCTTAAATGAAGCAGCCATCAGACACAGGAGTGCCTAGGCCAACAGTCCAGAAGTCATCCCTATCTCAATTGCTAGCCTATAAAACAGATTCCCAAAGTCATAACCTACCTCAGCAGTGACCAAATAGTGACCAGGCAGACACGCAGATTGTATGTATGCCATATGACAATTCTCTGGTTTATTAACCAATTTTTTTCCTTTTATTTATTTTTTTTCCCCTATTTCAACAAATACATCCCAAAATAACCCCACTGGGGATTATCAGAGCATTCTGCATTTCTACACACCTTCCCAGCTGGACAGAATTTAGTGCCAGTGCTTGCTTTAACCAAATGAAAAAGCAGTGTGACACCAGTGACTTTCCTCCTTTTGGAACATCTCCTAAAACCACCCTACTATTTTTGTCTCTGTCATTCACAAGCTGTTCAAGCACCAGCATTCAATGACTGCCAGAGTGTCTTTCAGGACTCTGCAAAAAGTTTAACAATTAAATAGGGAGGAATTTTTCCCACAATTACTGTAAGGCTTCTTTCACCTTGCCCCATGGTTCAGCTAAAATCAACACCTTTGCCATTGGCAAGATGGTGACATAATCTGCACACACACAGAGCTTAAACCTGCACAGCAGCTGGCTGAGCTAGCAGATGGGGTCATTAGACCAAATTAGAAGAATAGGATTTTCTTCTAACGGTACACCACAGATTTTCACTGAACAAAACTAAGAAAACCACCGAATGCTCTCCTTGGGCATATGGAGAACACACCTTTGCCATCAAATTCTCTGCCCTGGTGCATTTGGCTTTTATAAGACACGTTGCACCAGAAAGCTCTTTCATTTTGGAGAGAACGCTTCAGCTGACAGGAGTAAGCGGAGCGCGCTTTTGCTGCACAGGTTTATCCCACATACCTCTGAGCTTCTACTGAGTTGAGCAGATGCCCAATCAGAGGGAGAATGAGAAGGGTGACCATGCTGCTAAAAAGGGATTGTGTGAACAATTCCAGACCCTATGTATTTTTTAAACTTACACGGCCCTTTTTTCAGCCTTATTACTAACCAAAACAAACACTGTGTTGGCAAGCAGAGGTCAGCTCGTCACCATCATTCCACTACGCTTCGATTAGGTCCTTGCCCTGCACACGCCTATTCTCACCATCTGAAGCACAAGCTACAGTACCCATTCTCTATTAAGACAGCTTTAAGCAACAAAAGAATGGATGCTGCAGAGCCTAGATTATTCTGCTCTACTGGCTTTTTGATTCCTTTCCCACAGTGAGCACTCCGTAGAAGTCTCACAAGACAATGACACTTCAAATCCTGCAGCACAGACACAGCCTGAGGAGCCCACATGAAAGCTGTCATCCATTATTCTGCTGCCAGTCAAGGAACAAGACGACCTATGAGGCCACAAATTAGCCTCATTAACTCCTGGGCATTTGTTACGTTTCTGTTCCCAAGCACGCTGTATGATTGGGTCTGTTAGCTCAAAGGCATTAGAAAGCATTAAGGGAATTAGCAGCTTAGTTTCTGTTAACAAAATTATTCCTCTGTCTCTGCTGAGCTACCAAAGGGGAAACTGTTCCAAGCAGGTACTTTGGTAGAGCTCGGTGACATCGGACAGACGGTTTAAATGCTCAGTTTGGGATTGCTCTGTTCGGAGCGAGCAGAACCAGGGCTCCACAAAAAGCTAAAACCCGCACTTCCCAAACCAGGGCGTATTTTAACACCAAAGTGAAACAAGTGGCACGACCAAAACCCACCAAGAGGTACCTGACCCAAACCCACAGCGTTTCCTAGAGGATACGCATCCACGCGTTCCGGCACTTACTGGGAAGCTGCTGCTTGTTTCCAAAGGTGGTAGAGGATTCAACAAGAGATTCAACAAAACAAACGCTTCTGTATTTTAGTATGAAGAAAAAAAGCATTTCAGGCAAAAACAGTAAGGGTGGGGTTTTTTTTCTTCAGACTGGTTTCTATAAAAATATTTTTTATTTAAAAGTTATTAGGGAAAAAAAGTCTTTTTTTCTCTTGCTTTGCTTTTTCAAAGCAAAAAAGTAGACTACATTAATTGGAAAATCGATACTGGGGGGGGGGGGAAAGGCCTTTTTTGCCAAAATGTTAAAGGGAATTAAGTGAACTTTAAAAATAAGAGAACAGAGGTAGAATTCCAAAGGTACAATTTAGGGAACAAATATTAATGGCAGCAAATGCTGCTGCTCTTAGTTTAGGAGACTATAAAGTACTCAAGAAGCAGCAAGTAAGAATAAAAAGAGCGGGAAGTTTTTCCTCCCTTGACACTGGACAAGACAAGGAGTTCAAGCAACTGCTTTTCATCCTTCCACTTCCCATCTGTGCGCACGCGCGAACGCACGGCACCGCTAGCAAAGCGACACGAAGGGAAATGCCTTTGCCCCACCACTGCAGCTTCCCCGCTCGTCCCCACTCCTGAGCTGAGCAAGGGCTTGGGAAATCATCACGCGTCAGCAGACCCTCTGCGAGACCAAGCCCAGTACCAGAGAAACTGAGAGTTCTGAATTCAAACAAAAGATCGATTCAGCTCCGTCAGATGACGGCCACCTCAGCACGCTCATCTGTGGATGGCCATATATGTCTATAAATGTTGATCTCTTCACCGTGGGGATTTTTAAAGTGAGATTTGTTTATTCATGCTCAGATTCTTCTTATAGTCATGCCAACAATAAGCCACAGATTAAAGGAAGTTTTGCAGCTTTAAATATTTCTTAGAAGATATTCACTGTACAGTTCAATGGACAACTCCCTGATCTGAGCAACCACTTTAAAGTATTCCCCAAGGGCATCCAAAATAATTTTGTTCAATCCAATGTCTAATTAGATATCCAAGGCTCTCTGATCTCTCAAAGGTCGCTTCATAAAGGTTTCACTCAAAACAAAGAACGTTATTTGAATACCTCTGGGGCTGACAAACAATAAATCTCTTAGCTGAAACCTAAACACTGTACAGGGAATCCAAAAGGTACCTGAAGGTAATGCAGGGATTGCCCTGCAACTAAAGCCAAGGGAAACGGTCAGAACTCGCTGTCCTTCAATTTGTTGTGATTCCCTGGGTCAGGACACAGCTTAGCTGCACGACAGAGCATAAAGCACACCGGGAGTACAGCAGCACAACACTGCAGACACACAGGTGGGATCAAAGGAGCAGGAGGGATGTGAAGAGTCTTCAAAGTCACTTAGAAGATTCTGACACACTGTTCCTTTTAAAAGGAGCGAGGACTTCAAGACCCTTCTCAGCTTTGAGAAACTCAACCTAAAAATACTTTTGAAGCTGCTTGAGAGATTTTGCAGTTAGCTTCTGTCAAACACTCCTGCTTGGTGCCTGGAGGGAAGCAGCCAGTACCTTCTGAGCGGTGGATGCACGTATGCTGGTTATCACTTAAAAAGAACCCTTCCTTACAGCGACATTCATAGCTCCCCACAGTGTTGACACAAACATGCTGACAACCACCGTTGTTAAACATGCATTCGTCCGTATCTGAAAGAGAGAGAGAAAGAAAGGGGGAGAGAGAGAGAGAGAGAGAGATCAGCTCTGTACTAACACCAATGCACTCATATTGGCAGCCACCGCTCGATACGCAATACAGTCAACACGTACTTGGCATGTAACCACCCAGGTAGCTTAGACACCCCAGGCTAGCCTGTGGTGGTGGTGCTGTCACCCTGGGGAAAGTATATTTTTGCTGCTGCTCTTCCCCTGTTTGCAGTTTGCCCAAGCAGTCACAGGGCTCCCAAGAAATGCTGACCAACTAACCAGAGTCAGCGGTTACAGCTAAGGCAGAGGAGCCTCGCTGGAGCCAGAACAGGGCCCTACACTCCAGAATGGACTCTGCCTCTCAGTGCAGCTGGAGAGTGCCACCGCTCAGCAGCCTACCACGTCTAGGCTGAGCATCCATATGTGGCTCTGTCTTGCTCAGGGGAACACAATTTTGGCTCCAAACCCAGCCAAGCTATGAAAGGTATTTCGCCAGAAAGCAGAGGTGGAAGAAGAAAAATACAAACCTCAGAATAAATTCAGCTTAAAACCTATCCCTTACTCTCACTCTAGAATTGATGCATCGCATCTGTTCTGATTCTTAGTTCGATTTCTTATCCTCCTCCCTCAACTCCAGGTCATCACCACTTACCATCAAGGCTGGTGCTGTGTTGCCTGACTGCAGTCAAGGACAAGAGCAGAAGTTCTGGAAATAGTTTTAACGTTGATTTTGCAATATTCAGAGCTTGAACAATAGCAGAGAATATAGAAAGGCTCTGCTTGCAAGGTAACCAAGAGAAACAATGAGAAGAAAAACTTCAGCTAAGCCTCCAAACAACAGGATGCTCATCCCAACCTCCAGCTCTTTGGAATTTTACCCCTTAACAAGCGCAGGGTTTTCTGACTTCTACCAGCAAGAATTCTCCTATGATCCTAGTTTTCAGAAATGCCTATTTGAACAGAAAGTAAAAATGCTCAGTCCCTTAAGAAACAGGACAAACCACTGCCGAGGCAAAAGCACTGCTCTCATTTGCAAATTCCTATGGAACATCATGTTTGCTCCCTGTTCTGTTCATTGTTCAAGCGCTAACAGCACAATGTTTTTAATTTAACATTGTAGCATTTCTGGCATAGAACAGCTGTCTTCTGAAAAAGGAGAGAGAAAAAGGCTTTTAGTAAGAAGCATAACATAGTATTACAACAGATTCAATTTCTACTGAAGGCAATGAGTAAGCCAATTGGATGCAAAAGAATGTGACCTGCTGTAGCAAAAAGAGCGGCTGTCATATCTCCATCAGAGAGAAGCCGGGTATTTTAGAGTTCTACAATGATGTGAATGTGCAAACAATCGTGAATAAACAGCCACCATGAGTCTTTAGGACTACAGATTTGAACTCCAGCAGATGTTTCTGTCTTACAGACCTTGGAAAGCCTTCCAAAAAATCATCTCTTTCCAACAAGTAATTGTCTATTTGGCTTAAACCCAGGCACACAGCCGAGATCTTCAAAAATAAGGGTGAGAGGAGGGTAACCCTGGCGTGAACAAAGTAAACAAACAGATTAAGAAAAGATGTGATCCAATTTGCTGCATGCCAAAATATTTATTTAGCATTTACATCACATCTCAAAATTGGCAAGTCAGTGGTAGAACTTCATTGTATGTCAGCGACATTTTATTTTTCAAAATCTGCCATGCGATACTGAGCAGCTTCCCAGTAACAGAGCAGGTGGTAGATTTTGGTCTAAGTTATGTGTAGGTCTTACTGGTCACAAGCAAGTCAGCTGAAGCAGGCTCTAGAAGGGCTACTGGATACAAAAAGAATGCGCCCTTTGGTGGCACTGCAAAAGGCGATGTGTTAGTTCACGCTTGGCCCTTCCTGGTAACCTCAGCTGAACTCCACTGGGTGTTTACACAAATATCAGGAGATATTTTCCTTCCCTCTACTTTCTTCACTGAAATACTTGGAACTTGAAGAGTTCGTCCTCTCCTCTTATGCTGTAACAAAGTCAATCTGTGGGCATGCACCAGGTTCCCTGCAGGTAAAACCCAGCACAATCACACTGGAGACTCCAGAGCTCTTCTGGGATTTGTCCCAGCAGGAGGTATAGCCTAGGGATGCTCCGATTCCCCACCCGATGTGCCGTACGCTAGTGGGAAACACCCCAGCCGAGCCAACTACAATCTTAAACTTACACTGGAAGTTTGGAAACACACCCAAGAACTGATCCTAAACTAACTTTGGAACAGAAAAGACAATGATAGCACACGTTCTTCTATATAACCTCATTTGGCGCAGTAATAGATGGCACTTCATACATTTTACCCCAAAGCACTTCCCAGAAATGTAGCACAACTATTCTCCTCATTTACAGAGGGGAAACAGCCACGCTTGGACAGTACATTTGTACCTGGAATTCCTTAGTCCCGTATGTAACACTCTTCTCTAGCTGAGCTGATTCAGACCAAGGGATCACCGTGCATTTCCCACGTTACAGGTCACCCCTCCCAGCATTAGTGAACACACTTCTTACCCAGACAGTTGTGGCCATCGTGAGCCAACATAAAGCCATCGTAGCAAGTACAGCGGTAATTTCCTGGAATATTGAAACACTCGTGGACACAGCCTCCATTGAAGTCATTATCACATTCATCAATGTCTACGGAATAATGCAAAAGTCAATACAACGGGTGCCTGCTTGAGCATTACAGACAGTTAGACACCTGACTGGGTAAACGTGAGCAGCAACTGCTGTCAGAAATCATCACTGTCTTGCAAATAGACTATACTTAACACATTGCTTGCTGAATGTTTCTAAAGAGTGACAACCTGCCCTGAGATTCCTGTGTAGCTTTACCTTATAGCTCTTTAAGGCTGCCGATTAAACCAAATTCTTGGGCTGAGTGGTGTTACTAGGTGAAAAGCCACCTGCTTGCATTTGATGTGTAAACATGAGGTAAATCGGGTGAAGAAACAATAACTATTTTGATTTACAACCATCCTCCGTGTTCTAGGCCATCATTTTTAATGGCTCTGCCCTCTTTGAAATACCTCGTGCTACTCGGGCAGAACATGGTGCTTCCATTACTTTACCTTCGCATTTCTTCCCTTCGCCCGTGTAACCCACTTTGCAGGTGCACTTGTACAGCTTCGGGGTGTTCTGACAGATAGCGTCCGGGTGGCAGTCGTCGAGCCCCAGGGCACACTCATCCACCTCTGGGAAAAGACAAGATTCAGAAAGGGTGTCACAAGGGGGAGAGCGGGACGCGTCTCCTGGACACATCACTGACCAGATGACGTAAGGCCGAGCGCACGTCCGTGGTGCGCACGTTTTATACCTAATTCTAAGTCAAGGCAGAAAGATGCAGAGACTGTATCTGAACTCACATTCGTCTAATGCTCTACCTGCATCAAGATGTATTTGCATGCAATTCAGATAAGCCTGTATTACGCTTTGGTACCCACTTAAAAATACATCTGAACGAATCTATTACAGGCTAGATCCTACCTGAGCTTTAGCTGACTGTTTTAGAGAGATTCATTAGAGACTGGTAATCTTCCTGGTTAGCAAAAAAACAGTTATCAAAAGAGTTAGTGGTCACACTCATGACATCACCCTCGGGAAGCCAAATAAGGGGTATTTACAGAAATTTACTTTCAAAGTCACCACCAACAGGTTAAAAGACTTACCCTTAAAGAGATGTCTATTTTATAAATAATGTCATTTTTTTTTAATACAAGAATAGTATTTGGTGAGCAGCATTGCCAAATCAGCTGGCCAGCCATCACAAAGCACAGCATACTGAAGCAAAATATCCAGGTGGAAACTTCAGAGTAGAGGAAATGATGAGAAAGGGAAACACCAACAGGAGGAAGTCCTGGAGACGAAGAAGGTGCAGACAGAAGAAAAGGAAGAAAAGTTATGGGCAGCAGAAGACATCATCAGAAGTTTTTCATACAGCAGAAAAGAATTCAGAAACAGGAAGATTTCAAGCGAGTGGCTGAAAGGAAGAACTGCAGAAGCAACACCCCACGCAGGTACAAAAAGCGACACCTAAAATAACAGGATGAATTGCAAAGGATCAGAAGGCGACTGCTCCAATAGTCGGACACTTTTTATAGTGGGGATCACTTGCTAATGGGAACTTTCAGCCAGCACCTCTCCCATTTACAATGATAGCATTCATCTTTTATTTTTTTCCTCCCCCTGTCCCCCCGGTCACAAAACATGCCTGTAGGTACTGCAGCAGCTGCCAGCTTCAAAAAGTATTCACGTAGTTTTAACTCTTAATAGCATTTGGCAGCAGGAAACGAGGCAAAGAGCCAGTGCTACAGCAGCAGTGCTCTCCTGGCTCTCAGGTGCACACAGAGCCGGTACCAGCGACGGGGTGCTCAGATACCACCTCCCAGGAATTCCGGAAGGGGAAGGTGGAAAACAGACGAAAAGAAGGGCAGAATCCCCCTCACCTCAAAGTGGAAAAGTTAAACGGTTAAAATCTAAGGGAAGCAGCCAATTGAGGGAGCAAGTCATGCAAGGAGAGCTGCTGATACAGGTAGACAGGAGCAGGAGGAAAGGACGGGTAGGGAAGGGAAGCAAGCGGGCAGAAAGAAACCCTGTCTGGGCAACCCAAGCACGGCGAGTCCTCCCTTCCCAGCCCGGGCCAGGGACACACCTGCCCGGCCAGGCGGGTCCCACAAAACACACCAAGGAGGGGGCTTCTTCCAAAGCGATGGCGCAGAGACGTCACCGCCACCTCGCAGCAGCGGCGGAGGCAAAACGGCCGCTCTGGTGTTTCATTTTTACACTAACCCTTTGTGGTCTGCAGCGCGCGAGGAAGACGGCAGGGACCCCCCAGCATTAGTGAACACGAAACGGGGAGAGGAGGGCTAGGAAAAAACAGGGAGCGGGATTTGCTCAGGTGGTGACAGTCGCCTGAGCCGAAGAGAGACCTTGGTGGAGAAGGGGGGGAGACGGAGGAAACATCACAGCCTTCAACTTGGCAGTCAGGCGGGTGCGGAGTAGGCTGCAGGAAGAGTTACGGAGCTTATTCGTCGGAGACCAAAGGCAGATTAAGCCGCGGTGTAGGCAGAGTTTACTCCCTCGGCAGGTGAGACGTTAAGCAGCAGCCCGACCCTCGGGGGTCAGCGCTGCTCCCAGGCGAGACCGCCCGGTACCCGGCTCTGGAAGCCGCTTCCAGCGCCGCGCCAGGAGCCACCCCCGGCTTCAGTAACGACCCCAGCCCCGCCACCGGCCGCCCCTCTCCTCGGGCACGGCCGCCGCTCGCCGACAGCTCCCCTTCCCTTCACCAGCGGCATCCCCCCGCCCGCCCGCCCCGGGTGCCGGCCCCGGCAGCGACGGCCCGGCGCCCCGAGGGGAGAGCCGGGACCGCCAGGTGCCCCGCGGGGGAAGCGCTGCCCGGGGCTGGCGGGGGTCGGGCAGCGCGGCACTCACCGGGCAGGGGCAGGGCGGCGGGGGCGGCCGGCGCGGGCAGCAGCAGGAGCAGTAGCGGCAGCGCCCGCGCCCCCCCCGCGCCGCGGCGGCCGCCGGACCCCATCGATGGCGCTGCGGCGGCGGCGGCTGCGCTGCGGCCACTGCTGCTGCCGCCGCCGGGCGGGAGGAGGCGGTGGCGGCGGCTCAGGGAGGGAGGGAGGGAGGGAAGGAGGGAGGCGTCTGCGGGCGGGCGGCCCGCCTCGCCCTGACAGCGGGAGCGGGACGGCGGGGCGAGGGACGGGCGGGCCGCCCCCCGGCCGGGCCTCCCCGCCCGACCCCGGGGGTGATGCGCGCACCCCCCCCCCCCCCCCCCCCCCCCCCCCCTCAAAACCCCCCCCCCCCCCCCCCCCGGCCCCCGCGCAACACCCCCAACCCAACACTCCCGGGGAACGGCGCGCCGC